>CAMXCT020003668.1:1151075-1263930 GCA_947184155.2 Cladocopium goreaui | reverse complement strand
GGAAAGGAAAAAGGAAAGGAGAAAGGAAAGGAAAAAAGGAAAGGAAAAAGGAAAGGAAAAAGGACAGGAAAGAGGAAAGGATTGGTCTGGCATTCTAAGTGTTACAAATGCAGCCGGGAGGGACAAAAATTGCCAAGGAAAGCATAATTCATTTGGAAATCAGCACAAAAATCATTAAAAAACACATGCCCCGAAAAAACCATTGGACGCATTCTATGTGTAACATTTTTGGCAGCCATTCTAAGTGTAAAACCGTTCTGGTTAAACGGAAAGGAGAAAGGAAAGGAGAAAGGAAAGGAGAAAGGAAAGGAGAAAAGAAAGGAGAAAGGAAAGGAGAAAGGAAAGGAGAAAGGAAAGGAGAAAGGGAAAGGAGAAAGGAAAGGAGAAAGGAAAGGAGAAAGGAAAGGAGAAAGGAAAGGAGAAAGGAAAGGAGAAAGGAAAGGAGAAAGGAAAGGAGAAAGGAAAGGAGAAAGGAAAGGAGAAAGGAAAGGAGAAAGGAAAGGAGAAAGGAAAGGAGAAAGGAAAGGAAAGGAAAGGGGAAAGGAAAGGAGAAAGGAAAGGAGAAAGGAAAGGAGAAAGGAAAGGAGAAAGGAAAGGGGGAAAGCAAGGAGAAAGGAAAGGAGAAAAGAAAGGAGAAAGGAAAGGAGAAAGGAAAGGGGAAAGGAAAAAGGAAAGGAAAAAGGAAAGGAAAAAGGAAATGATACCTCCCATGAGATTGGATTTATATACAATTATTCATATGAAATAGTAAATTTATATAATCCTTCAAACCATGTGTTTCACAAAAAAAACAGAGATTTTGCAACAGAATGATGACATTTGTATATGTTTTTGGCGGCATTCTATGTGGGCTGCACAAAGTACATAAAACCCCACGTATACCGAGTATTTTGAAAATATGGGCTTCAAATGTTTGACATGCTGTGACCTGGACTTTTTGGCCGGAGGCATTCTATGTGTGGCACTCAATCTCATATTACGCTGTAAATTCTCACAAAATTTACCTACGAACGACTCATTACAAAAAGACCAGGTCAAATTGCTGCAACCCGAAAATTGCATTTTACCAGGGTTTTTTAAGATTTTGCCCCCGCGGCGGCATTCTTTAGGACAGCGCGACCTGAAGGGGTGCGGCATTCTAAGTTTCAGTCCGTCACTATAAGTAGAAATAACTTTTTTGTATGTTTTTTTGGTATTCCACGATTATTGCCAAATTAGCACGTCCCGTTCTCCCTTTTTTTTCCGCGCAGGTATCATGCATGTAGAAATGTGAGAACATTTTCAGCGTCTTTGCGCGTTTTCCTAAAGAAGTATACGGGCACGGTTTGGAAAGCTTTGTCAAGAGGCAACAGCCATGTATTGTCACTGGACGGGTGTAGTTTCCAATGTGACAGAGCTGGATTCGCAGCGGGCAGCGGCTGCAGTGGTTGGCACAAAAGAAAAAAACGGCCGTGGGATTCCACCGCGCCGTGGATTTCTATTGCTTGTTGGGCCGAAAGAATCTTGTATTGACCACAAGCAAACGTGATACCCTTGCATTCGACAGAGGTTGCAACATAAGCGTCTTGGCCAAACCATGTCTGCAGGGCATGGCACTGAGCAGTTGGCCCACGCAGGACTGGAAGAAAAGAACCTCGGTTCTCATGTTGAGAGACGTCTATGTGATTCATTTCCAATAAGGCAGAAGCGGAAAATCCGTCTAATTTTGTCAACGTCTCTGCAATTCGTTTGAAGAGACGGTGTTTTCTTTCTGCAGGAAAGCAGTCCACACACAGTGTGTGTGCATCCCATTGCAGTGGGAGATGCAAAGAATAATGATGTTTGGGACGGCAGACATCGATTGAATACACAGACGCAAATTTGTCCAGGTGAACTTTTTGCAACCGTATCATCTCGATGCTTTTCACTTGAAGGTTTCCACTGCGTTTGGCATCAGTCCAGCAGCATATCAGCGCTAACAGCGCCGTCAAACATTCGCAGTGGGGCAGCATAGCTGGAAAATCAGGCAATATGACTTCGCAGGAAAATGCAACCATCAAAGGTAGCACTGACAGAGCTTCAGATGCATCTCCGCGGAAGTCTCTTTCTTTCTGCCATCTTTTCTGTGTGAAAATTTTGTTGATGTCCAAGGTCGGCTCTTTGGAGGCTGTCCAGCATTGCAGAACGTATCTGCGTACTGTATCGATGTCGCAGGAGGTCTTGTCCAAAAGAGCATTATACCAGAGCCCCAATTCTTGAGGCACTATGCCATTTGCCAGGAAGCAGTGCATGGGGTCGTACCTCAAGGATGATAATGGAATCCAGTTTCGGAGGTCTTCTTGCACTAAAATAGACGCCGACAAGGCATGCAGGTGCCATCCCAATAGCTTTTCCGCTTCTTCTCTTTCCTTGCGAGACAGCAAGGTTTCGAGGTGACGTTGGATCTGGATAAGATTGTCTTGCGTTTGCAAGTGGCAAGCATGCACATCACAGCAACTGATGTGCACGTGGTTCTGCACTTTGTCATGTCCGTTTAAAACATTTTGACATAAGAAGCATGGCTTCAGAGCAGAACTTCCTTTGCAACCGGTGAGCAAACGCAAGCCATCTGCGTCAGCTACCAGAGACACTTTGGCAATGGTGCAAAGGGTTGGTTCATCATTCAGAACAAGCGTGAAGCCATGCTGGGTTTCTTGCCTGAGCCACCGTAAATAGTGAACAAGCGACTGTGGATAGCCATTTGCGATGCTCTGCATTTCGCGAGTCCGAATGACAGCAAGTGTCATCCAAGCATCATCAGCCCAAAGCACGGGCATCTGCGCAATGGCTCCATACGTCATTGCTGCCTTTCTCTGCAAATCAGGTTGCAAAACATTACCTGGAGTTGCTTCGTCCCAAGCAAGGACTAGATGCAACTGCGGACCATGTTCTTTGAGAACATATGCCATGGACTCAGAAAAAAACTGCGATCCATCACACTTAGCTTGCAGCACGTCCGGGACAGAAGTAACAGCCATGTGGCAACATGGATCTCCGAAGGTTACCGTCGTTACGACGTCACTAACCTTTGGAAACTTCAGCCGTTTCCGTTTAGAAGTTCCACGACCTTGTCCATCATCTCGCAGATGCGCGATAATCCGGCGCGCAGCGGTGGCTGTCACACCTTGAATTTCACGCAGAAATTCAAATTGCTCCGAAGGTTTAGCGTGTTGATCTAGTAGTATATTTTTTCCATGGCTTCTTTTCGATCCCGCTTTCGCTTTCATTGTTTTTACATACCTGTACACGCGTGAACCATACATGCAGCAGAAGAGACACATGACATGCTCACGGCCATCTATATAGCAATCATGGTACTTCGGTTTGCGGTGGAGGAAGGTTCTTGCACACGTTTCGTTCTTGCTTAGACTATATATCTATGTTAGATTTTCTGCGTATATATAATCCGTCGTTACATATAGGTCTTTCCTGTGTAATGTATAGCATGGCTTGCCTTTTGCGAGGTAGTAACCTACAGGAATATATATATATATATAGTATATAGTATAAAACTCACCAATTCGTGCATGAATGGAAAGATCTGCATGGAATTGGCATGCACACACCAAGCGGTTCAGCGCAGCACGACTTTTCCCGGAAGCCGCAGGACCGTGCGCTCTGATCCATCTACGGCTAAAGCTTCAGTCCACATATCAGACGGACTTTGACACAGCACCCTCACAGGGACAGCCTGTCTACGTGCGATCCACGTTTCACAACATGTTGCTGCTCACAGCAACACAGAGCCCAAAGCGAAACTGGCCTAAGGATCGCAGCTACCACACACGACAGGAACAGTCAGCAGACTCAAGGGGGGCTCTTGCCAGTTTTGCGGCGCTTGTCACCGCCCTCACTGTCGTGGCTGCGAGCTGCCCTCTTCTTGGGCGACGCTTTCGCCGCAGCATTGGCCTTGAGCGCCGCCTTCGCCTTCGCCTCCTTTTTGGGCAGCAGGGAACGCAATGCGCTCTGCACTTCCGTTGCTTGCTTTAGCAGCAACTTCACATCATTGCCTTCGAACGGCAAAGCCTTCAAAGGCAGCAGATCGCCACCAGCGTCCTTCCACAGCTCGCGGGTCGACTCATGCACGTTGATGCACTCACGAGCCGCCGTCGCCCAGGTCTCGAGCTTGCCCATGCAATCATCTTTCGACTGTTTGATTCCCTCAGGAATCTCACAGCCGCTTTTCTCCACTTTTTCCAGCAACTTCGAGACACCTGTGGCCGTGCCTTGCAAGGGACCCAAGGCCTTAGCGGCTTTGTCAGCTAACGCAACGTTCTTCGCCAACAACTTCTTGCGGTCCACCTCCGGCTTTCCTTTCTTATCGGACACACTGCCTTCCGCAGCCGGCAAATCCAATTCTCCATCGGATGACGCCTCTGCGTTGGCAACGTTTTCCTTCTTCTTTTTTCCACCTTTGCTTTTCTGTCCCTCTCTCTCATGTCGCAAGACTTGCTCCTCAATCTTTGCATACTCTTCTCCCCACGACAATTCCCGCACAGGGACAGCGTACACTTGCGTGCCCAGTTCATCGGAAAACCGATTGGGACACGCTTCCACGAGGGTCTTGTCCCAGCCTTGGTTAACCCAGACCGACAGAGGTAACTCCTTTTGGGTGCACGTAGCACGAAAAGTGGAGATCCTGCGATCTGTCAGAGATCTCACAAGTGTGGCCCGCACGGTGACCCACTGAATGCGACCTCCCTGCTTCTCCTTTTCCTTCGCAATGGCGCGAAAGAAGGAATGCGTCTCGGCCGGACTGAAATCTTTCAGTTCAGTCCTGTCTCCTAAGTTGCGCTGCAGCATCGCTTTTGCTGACCAGCAACCAGTGCAAAAGAAGGAGCGACCATGCATCCTGCCCGCAGCAGAAGCATGCTCCAGGCCGCACAAGCGACATACGCGACGGTCCGCCATGCCGCAAGCCACCTTGCAAAACAAAGGTCCGCACACTAACCTGTCCAAAAACCCAAATGGCTGCGGAGAAGTGCAGTCGAAGGGCTTGGCAGACAGCAGAGGTAAGTGAGAGAGACCATATATCCGCGAAGGAAACTGCAGTCCAGTTGACCTATCTAGAACCAGCGAGAGCATTGATTGTGTCTATAATCCATTTCGGAACAGCCCATTCGGAGGAAAAAAAAGCCAAAATCAGAAAATTCCGGACACATTTCGGACACATTTATTTTTCCAATTCCGGACACATTTCCCTTTAAAGTATAATTAAAACCGGACACATTTCCTTTTTCCGGACACATTCGGACACATTTCGGACACATTTCAAAACGACCGCTTCAAAGGCACCAACGTCTCCCTCATCGATTCTAGCTGGCACTCAGCCTGGTACAACCACGAGGCTTCTGGAAGACTGTTTTCAGTCTCCTCCTGCCAGCGCAGCCGCAGCTGCTCCAAAGCTGGGATCGCTTCTTCCACCTGCCGCAGATGATATGCACCTACCCTTTCCACAAACCGCGGCCAGTGCCCATCCCAGTCTGTGTTCCGAGTCCAGAGACGACAGACGTCTGGAAGCACAGCCATTTCCTCAGACATGACTTTCTCAATCATGCGATTGCATCTTTCAATGCATTTCGCACAGTCCAGCTGCCCTTGCGAGTGCGCCATGCCTTCTGCCTGATCCAAGAGTTCAACCACAATTCTCCAACCATCCTTCCAGAGGTCATCACCGTCCGGAAGAACTTCCGGAGTCGTAGTGGTTGCTTTCAAACATTCCCGAAAGACCCGCAGTCTTTCTTTTGAGATGCAAAAGTCGGTCGAAGCCATCTTCCCCAAGGTTTCTTTGCACTATGACACTTTGAGCCAAACACCCGGAGAAAAGCACGGATTGGAATGTGAGCGTTTTCTATTAAGACATGTTGTGCAGACCATAATATAAGCACGCATTTCACCTAGCATAGTGCATCTCCCCAAGTTGTTTTTAATCCCAAACCCATCCCCAAAACGGCAGCGCAGCTTCTCCTTTTGCCATGTCTCCAGTGCATGTTGTATCCTCTATAGCGGAATCCGCAATCACGTCGCAGGTCAGCCATGAAAGTTGATGACCACATTATGCCGGCTTCTCTTCTCCTTCTTGGCTGCACGGTCGCTGCTGGAGGAGGACCTAGCGTCCTTGCGTCGTCCGTGACTCTTGCGAGGTACCGACGCTTCACGCGGAAGTGACGGCGGACGCTCGCGATGGGACGACGCGACACTCACGGCCCTCTCCGGCGCACTGCGGGTCATCAGCTGTGCGGGACGTCCCGCAGACGTGGCATCCAGGTGCACACGACTGCTCTTCACGTCCTGTCCGATCTTCTTGGCTTTCTCCCATGCTCCCGTTTGTTCCTTCTGGTACGGAGTCATTCGCTCGTAGGCCTGCCAAGCCAAGCAGTATTCGGACAGCCACTGATGCTGATCCAGAGCGGATGGAGTCCCCGCGACGCGTGAGCCGCATATCTTGCACATTTGCTTCTTGGGCCCCCCTTTCAAGTTTTTGCCGCCGCCTTTGCCTGAGTCAGCGTGCTCCCTCTTCTTCTGCGGAGTCTTCTCCCCAGGTTTCGGTGGCGGTGGTCCAGGAGGACTCGGCGGAGCCTGCGATCCGCGCCTCTCCCGACTTGCCTCAGACCGTCTCTTATGCTTCTTTTCTTTCTCCTTCTTCTCTTTCCGGTCTGAGCGGTCCCTACGGCCACGGGATCGCGACCGACGGGAACGGGAGCGACGCCTGTCGGCGCGTCCGCGTTCCTGACTGCCTTTCTTTGGCACTAAGCGCGCCTTCCGCTCTTTCTTTCCCTCCGGATCCGGTTCCTCTTCCGCTGCATCCGGACGGTCCCCAGACACCTCCTCCTCCTCGGAGGATTCTCTCTTGTCCATCGGACTAAAGGGCGACGGCTTGAGGAGCATGCACCTGGCCAAGCCGAAACGAAACGACATGCAGAGTATAAGTATATATATGCTAAAACCGTGCATCGAAACATATAGATTGCTTCGAAATACATATAGAGATATAATAAAGACACGTGTCAGCGGTTCGCAAGCACGTTCCGCGCGCATGTAGCAAGCGGAATCACCCTGATGGTGATCACGCAGGCAGACACCACGCAGGTGCCAGAACGCCACGAAGGCACTCGACACACCTCGCAGGTATGTCCATGACCACCGCGCAGGTAGTCTGCCATAAGCACCACGCAGGTGCTTGCTCTCACCACGCAGGTGAGCACAACGCATCCCGCAGATGCGTCTGCGATCACCTCGCAGGTGATCCGTTGCAAGCACCCCGCAGGTGCTTGCCCTCACCACGCAGGTGAGGAGAGCACATCCCGCAGATGTGCACATATATCACCTCGCAGGTGATCCGTTGCAAGCACCACGCAGGTGCTTGCTCTCACCACGCAGGTGAGGAGAACACATCCCGCAGATGTGTGATCACCTCGCAGGTGATCCGATGCAAGCACCCCGCAGGTACTCGCTCCCATCACTTCGATGAGAGCACAACATCACACAGATGTTTCCGGTCATCACCCCGCAGGTGATGCGACGTACAAATGCCATGTCGCTGCGACACTTTGTACCCCCAAGGAAAACAAGACATGAAATCGACTCAGACCACAAGATTCCTTAATCATAAAAATTATAATAAATCACTTGGAAAGAAAGAAACAAAAACCAAAGTGAGACCATGACACAATGCAGATTCCAATTCCAACAAACAAACCCAGCGCACCTCCAGGCAGCGTCTGTGCAGCACGGGAAACAGACACACTTGAGCCTATATGCGTGACGACATGACATATAATAGAATCCTTGTATACCAGCTGTGGCATGAAATATTTCTCCAACTAAGACATGTTGTTTCATATCTCACTTGCGCCGCAACCCCTCCATGCCATTTGCTTTTCCTCAGCATGACACGGAAAATTTGTCCCTGCTACTTGTAACCTCTACGCGCCCAACAGCTAACAGTGCAATAAGCGCGATGATAGCACCTTGAGCAACCACCTTTGTATCGCTGCAAGACATCCTTTGGGATCTTCTTCAACAAGGTGTCCCTGCGATCATTGTATCCCCCCTCGGACATGTCTCCCGCGGCGGAGGATGCCGCAACAGCAGCGGGACGCTTCAAAATCTTTTTCACGGCAGACGCAGGCCTTGCCATACCCTTCTTCTTGCCTTTCGACTGCTTGGCAGGTTTCTTGCAAGGCCTTGCCTCAAGATTTTTTCCAGCCGCCCCTTTCCCTTTATTAGTCAACTCCTCCCGCAAAGCCGCGATTGCCGCTTGCGGCCCGCAGGTCTCGCTCTCTGCTTCCTGCCGTTTCTCTGCCTCTGCAATGGGCTGCGTGGCAGCAGCAACAGGCTTCGAGTCTTCCAAAGCCAACGCAGGCGCTGCCACGGTCACCTTTGCGTCCCGAGGCTCCAACATCCGAAAGCCTGGTATGTCAACCTCGGTCTGTCGAGATTGCGTCTGCACACGCGCCACTAAGGTGGCTGCAGCATGCACCAAAGCAGCGGGATCAACTTGACCACTTGCCGGCAACACTGACATGGAAGACATGCCTTCCTTAGGTGCCCTCAAACGGAAATCAGCGATGACCTGCCGCAACCTTGCTTTATCCATAATTTCCGGGGAACCCGGAATCAATCCCGTCGGAAATGCAGCAGCAAACAAAGAAACTGGAATCTCCTCTGGATTCTCGGGCAAAATTTCCAAACGGACACTGGCACCTGCTGCCTTATTCAGCCAACGGCGCATGCGCTCCTTATGTGCCCTCAGGAGCTTCACCTGGTCCGATTCTGGCCACGCCTCAACATTGTCCGCATAGAAGGACAATGCCACCAAAGCGCCATAGGACGCCTCCGTTGGATTCTTCAGACCCAAAGTGGCAGCAAAATTGGTCAAGAGCTCAAGTTTATAAACTCCAGCGGCACGAGATTCTAATTTCTGCCACCATTCCTTGGATAAATAGTTCGGCAAAGCGGTGAAGTCTTGCAAGCCAGCACGGCTTGCCAGATCCTCCTGTGACTCACTTTGCTCGGCAACCAATGCCTTCAACTCATCTAAAATTCCTACACTCCAGACATCGGAGAAGGACTCCATGATGCGACCCGCCATCTCCACAGAGATGACGTGCTTCTGCACAATCGGCTTGAGTCGTTCCAATTGTTTTCGCTGCAGCTCATCGTAATGAGGAAGGGTCTTTACACCATGCAAAAACTTTTGGGTCGAAACTATTTCTTTCAAAACTTGAGCCATGACGCCTACGATCATACAAAAACGATAAAAAAAAAGCAACCTACTTAGTAAAACCTTCAAAATCCAAGAAAAACACAAGTAGCTAAGTAAAAATAACTTTTTCATGTTCCACCACCTTACAATACTTATCCCTACTTATAAGTAGCTAACAAACTTATAAGTAACACCAAAAAATCTCCTACTTAGTTTTACTTATCACACTATCTCCAGACTTGTGCCATCGGCAAGTCTACTTAAAGTCAAGGTATAAGTCCACAAGTAGCAAGGGACACCAATGTAGCCACGCCAACGAAGCTATGGGATTCAGCCGGAAGGGAATGTGGACGCACATTCCTGTACCTGCATTCATTTGTTACTGTGTTTCCCGTCTACTTTGCATATGAAAGGACTCAGTTCCTGATGGATCACTTAAAAGATCCAATTTTGTTTAGTGTGATTCCTATGGTGGCTCCGGCATGGTGCCATAGGGCCATTGGAGGCAACCCCTTTGTCGGTGAATGTCGGCTGATCGGATTACTGAATTGACATTTTTAAGCTGGCAATTCGATTACGTAAAGTGCAACAGTTGGCCCTTCCGTTTCTCACCATTTTGTGCAGTCCTGTGGCTCCCGCTGTCCTTTGTGAACCCTTGGAACCTTCATCCCTTCAAGTTTACTGCTGTGCCGAACAACCACAAACTTCCTTTTTCCGCAGCTCAAGCTTTTCGCATTTCAGCATGGCAAAACAGGCAACAGGCATGTCCTTTTCCTGCAGGTGTGGTCACTTTGGTTTTTGGTGAGGTTGAACATTTTGTGCATCTAATTACTTGGAACTTGAACAGCTGTTTGTGCCCATGTGGCCCATGTGGCTGGATTTGACTACGGTCCCTTTTGGGAACAACCCACGATTATCTAGGTTTGAACTGAGTCCTTGCAGAGCACTTTAATTTATTCTTGTTGTTTCACTCCTGTCACCAACTAGTCCCCATTTGGTCCCTAATTCTTCCCCCGTGCCCCTCTGTAATGTGTTGTGGGGTTCAGGTGTGTGCCCTGTGCTGGTTAGGTCCGTTTCGCCGCGTAGGTTGGTTCTGGAGGTCCGTCTGTTCCCTTCCCCCCTGCGCTGTTCTGGCCTTTTGCCCGTCGTTTGTGTCCGCTTTTTTCTTCCTCTTGCCTTTCAGGGTTGTCCCGGCTCCGGCCGGGTGTGTGTGTGTGTAACATCTAAATAGATGTAAAACCTATCCTTTTTTCTCTCCTTCTAACAAGGGTTGTCAATGTCAAAGCAGGGGGCATGGCAGCTGTTTCCCTAGCCATGCCAACGAAGCTATGGGATTCAGCCGGAAGGGAATGTGGACGCACATTCCTGTACCTGCATTCATTGGTTACTGTGTTTCCCGTCTAATTTGCATATGAAAGGACTCAGTTCCTGATGGATCACTTAAAAGATCTAATTTTGTCTAGTGTGTGCACCATAAACCCTCATTAATGTGGTATCCCGATTAGTTCAATGATTCACTATTGCGTCAAGTTTTCTGAAAATCATTCAGGCCCAGTGCATAATTAGATCCTCATCCTCATCATTCCCATCAGTCATGTTTGCTATTGAACAATCCTTACCCTCTGGTAAACCAACATAACTATGGAACATCACCATTTTTAATGGGAAAATCCACTATAAATGGCCATTTTCAATGGCTATGTTAGTTTACCAGAGGGTAAATTTCTGGTGATCACCTTGACATACTTTGATCATCTTTGACCCATACATCCCACACATCCTATAATGTGGTTCTAACAATGTCATAAACCACCCATTATATGTTGATGGTTTATACAACCCATCAACATGGTGAATTTCAGGGAATAATATAAAATTATATTTTATTGTTACCGCAGTACATACCATAACATCTCACATGTCCCATCACTTCGTTAACCCATCCCCAATCTTCCCCATCTCTCTGAGTCTCTTTGAGGTCCAACAGCTCTGTGGAGTCCAAGTGGTTCGAACCATCGAAGCCGCCCACCACCAGCAGCTGCTCCGCGCTCAAGGGCGCAGCCGTGCAGCCGGAACGCCAGGCGCTCATGCCAGGGCCAGGGCTGAAGCTTAACTTCGACCTGGAGATGAAAAAATGATGAAAAAAATGATGGAAACCTGCAAATGAACACTGAAATACCTTGAAAATGGATGAACATCGTCCATTTTCAGTGGGAAAACCCAACCCATTGAAAACCTCCGGCAAATTAACAATAATTCACATTTCGACCCTGAAAATCGTTCATATTGTGAGTGGGAAGTAATCCTCCCACCCCCTATTGACAGGGTCTGTGTGAATTAAGGGGAGTTGACGATTGTAGCTGCACAAAGATGGTGGGAGAATTGGGACTTGGTGATGCTGATTTCATGGCTATAAGGCTATAAGATATGTGAGGTATAAGTAAGAAAAAAGCGAAAAAACGAGTGGTAGAACTATATACTGTAATTTGTAATTGATATGATGAACCAAGAAAAATATGGTGGTTTCATCTGATTTAGCCCAGGAATCGTTAGCGAGCTCACCGTTCAGGGTGAGAAGTCCATCTAGTGGGGTGGTTCACCACCAAGTTTGGGCCCCCTGAAGGTGGGTATATGGTGGTTTGATTCGGTGGTTTCATCGACACAACACTTCGATACACTTGGTACTTGAGCCCAGCTTTGCATGCAACAAACATGTGACGATTGATGTGTTTTTTTTCCACCCGTTCTCTTGTTCCTTGCAGGTATGATTGGATTGATATGTCTGATATGTGCCCTGATGCATATTTATGATAGGAATGTGGCTGTAACCATTGAAGTCTATGATCGTTTTGGGCCCCGGATGAACATGCCTGGTTACTGGTTGACTTGGGGAGTTCGCCCCAAGAGATTTCCAGGAAAACATGTGACCACAACAAGGATAACCACGTGAGATATGAGCCAGTTTGATCCATTTTGTTTCACTTGACCAAAAGATGTGTCAGGTGCATTCCACCCGCCGCAGCTCCTTTTTGTGACGGAATTGCTGCCCAGAAACACATCCAGAACCTGCAAAACGCGCAAGGGAAAACCGGAAACGGCCACGAAAGATCAAAGTTGGAAGTGACTGGAGACAGGAGACCGACACATGACCCTGCCCCCTACAATTCCAGGATCGCCCTTAGTGTTTTTCCGGAGCACGAGGCCTCAATACCAAGACCCGCACACCCCAAACAAGTACTTGATACAGTTGATACGACATGACTTCAAACTTACAAAACCAATCCCAAAACCAATCCCAGCACCATGTTGAAGATAGTTGATATTTCTGATACCAAATACATTAAATTCCGTTGATTGTCTTTTAAAAAAACATAAGAACACATAGTAATGTCTTGAGTTCCTGTGATCAGTTAGATATAATTGATTTCTGATGATCGTTTCATATCGGTTCGTCCTCATCGGTGATGTACGGATGCATCCACAAATTTACTATTGAAATGCGGAAAACCACATAATCAGAGACATAAAATTACATAAAAAGGTGCGTTTTAGATCATTTTAGTGTGTTCCAAAATCTTTCCAACTTTGGTCATCGTTCACAACCCAGAACTTTCTCCCCAAGCGGCCTCGGTGCTGTCCAGGCTGTTGGAACCATCAGATCCTCCAAGCACCAGAAGGGTTCCTCCGGTGCTGGCAGCCATCTGGATCATCTTGCACAATTGGATAGAGTGACATGATGAAAATTAGATGATTGATTACATCAACCCACAGAAAAGTGGAAAAATTGGTCATTGAAAACTGACATACTCCACAATCTCAATGGTTTATCATGAGTTTGCCCATTAAAAATGCCATTCAATTGGAGGCCAATCCATCCCTTGTCGGAGAAAACCATGGCCGGTCCTTTGCCCCCTGCAGATTGCAAGAGAGCTGTGGCGCAGAAATTTCGGCGCGTCGACATCCGTGGGCCAGCCGAGAACACCATGGTGTTCCTGCAGCTCCAGTCAGATTCTCAGTTATTTTTCTGCTGAATCCCAAGTTTCACCCAGGTTTGCTGATCAAATCCCTACCCTCTGGCAATTTCACACTTTGCTATGGAAAATCACAATTTTAATAACATTTCATAACTATAGATATATAATCGAACTAAAGGGGCCATGGTTCCGATTAAATTACGGAAGGGTGTATCGCCATTCTATTCCATTAGATCAACATTGTTGTTGGCCAAAACCCCTTATATTAGATCCATGAAATCACCATAATTTGCTAGACATATGCAATTAAATTGTATTAAAATAAATTAACATACATTAAAATTCCATCCAAATTCCACCATATCAAATCAAAATCCTCTTAAATTCCACGAATTTCCAGCCATTTCAATTCCACCTATAGATCCCCAATTCCCTTGGAATTTCACCAGCGCATTCTCCATGCTCTTCCCGAGTCGCGCCCAGTGACAAGTCCAGGAGCTCGGTGGTGTCCAGGTCACTACAGCCATCGGAGCCACCGATGACCAACAAGCGATGGCTATCGATGAGAGAAGCCTGGGCTGCAGCAGCTCAACGTAGACCAGTCGTTGCTTTAAAAAAAAGGCACACCAGATATTTTTTTGATGGTTCTGAACCTATTTCTGAGACTATGATATAGTTTTGATTTTTTTTCTGAGACTATGATATTTTTTGAGACTATTTCTGCGACTATGATATCTTTTTGAGACTATTCCAGAGACTATGATATTTTTTAAGACTGTGTCTGAGACTAATATTTTTTGAAACTATTTCTGAGACTATGATATTTGTTCAGGCTATTTCTGAGACTAAAATATTTTTTGGGACTATTTCTGAGACTATGATATCTTTTTAAGACTATTTCAGAGACTATGATATCTTTTTGATACTATTCCAGAGACTAATATTTTTTGAGACTATGTCTGAGACTATGATATCTTTTTGAGACTATGTCTGAGACTATGGTATTTTTTGAGACTATGTCTGAGACTATGATATCTTTTTGAGACTATGTCTGAGACTATGATATTTGTTGAGGCTATTTCTGAGACTAAGATATTTTTTGGGACTATTTCTGAGACTATGATATTTTTTGAGACGATTTCTGCGACTATGATATCTTTTTGAGACTATGTCTGAGACTATGATATTTTTTTGAGACTATGTCTGAGACATTTTTTTTTAAAGACTATGTCTGAGGCTGTGATATTTTTTGAGACTATTATTTCAGAGACTAATATTTTTTGAGACTATGTCTGAGACTATGATATGTTTCGAGACTATGTCTGAGACTATGATTTTTTTGAGACTATTTCTGAGACTATGATATCTTTTTGAGACTATGTCTGAGACTAATATTTTTTGAGACTATGTCTGAGACTATGATATTTTTTGAGACTATTTCTGAGACTATGATATCTGTTTGAGACTACTTCAGAGGCTAATATTTTTTGAGACTATTTCTGAGACTATGATATTTTTTGAGACTATGTCTAGGACAATGATTTTTTTTGAGACTATTTCTGAGACTATGATATTTTTTTGAGACTATGTCTGAGACTAATATTTTTTGAGACTATTTCTGAGAATATGATATTTTTTGAGACTATTTCTGAGACTATGATATCTTTTTGAGACTATGTCTGAGACTAATATTTTTTGAGACTATGTCTGAGACTATGATATTTTTTGAGACTATGTCTGAGACTATGGTATTTTTTGAGACTATGTCTGAGACTATGATATCTTTTTGAGACTATGTCTGAGACTAATATTTTTTGAGACTATGTCTGAGACTATGATTTTTTTTGAGACTATTTCTGAGACTATCATATCTTTTTGAGACTATGTCTGAGACTATGATATTTTTTGAGACTATGTCTGAGACTATGATATTTTTTGAGACTATTTCTGAGACTAAGATATTTTTTGGGACTATTTCTGAGACTATGATATTTTTTGAGACGATTTCTGCGACTATGATATCTTTTTGAGACTATGTCTGAGACTATGATATTTTTTTGAGACTATTTCTGAGAGTAATATTTTTTGAGACTATGTCTGAGACTAATATTTTTTTGGGACTATTTCTGAGACTATGATATTTATTCAGACTATGTCTGAGACTATGATATTTTTAGGGGACTATTTCTGAGACTATGATATTTTTTGAAACTATGATTTTTTTTGAGACTATTTCAGAGACTATGATATCTTTTTGATACTATTCTAGAGACTAATATTTTTTGAGACTATGACTATGACATGTCTTGAGACTATGTCTGAGGCCATGGTATTTTTGAAACTATGATACTTTTTGGGACTATTTCTGAAACTATGATATTTTTTGGGGACTATTTCTGACACAATGACATTGTTTGAGACTATTTCTAAGACTATGATACGTATGTTTTGAGACTATTTCTGAGACTATGATATTTTTGAGGCTATTTCTGAGACTATGATATCTGTTGAGGCTATTTCTGAGACTAAGATATTTTTTGGGACTATTTCTGAGACAATGTTTTTTTGAGACTATTTCTGAGACTATGATATTCTTTGAGAGTATTTCTGAGAGTATGATATTTGTTGAGACTAGTTCTGAGACTACGATATTTTTTGGAACTATTTCTGAGACTATGAAATGTTTTGGAACTATCTCTGAGACTATATAGTTCTGAGACTATTAGTTATGAAACTTGTTCTGAGACTATGATATTTTTTGAGACTAGTTCTCCGATTTTGATAGTTCTTTTGAGACGATTTCTGAAGCGACTATAAAATATACTTGTTATGAGTCTATAGCTCTAACATCCTCAACTTACTTGACTTACTGGTGCTGTTACTGGTTCGTAGGAATGGGGCAATGACCCAATATATAAACCTTCCGAGCTTCAACAATCATCCCATGCCCCCATTTCTTTCTTACTAAGCACCAGTAAGTTCAGAATTGCGTGCCCAAAACCCGGGATTCACTATCTAATTTGATGGGTTTGTTGGTGGATTTTCAGAAAGGTTCACCGGACGTCACCAACAACTGACGGTGATTTCATCGGATTTAATCATCAACCAGGGGGATTTGGTGGAATTGGAAAACCTTGATTTAGGTCGATCATTTTCCTATCATGAAATTACCATTTTCCATAGCCAACTGTTAAATCACCAAAGGGCATGTAGCAGTCCCAAAAGAGATAGGGCATTACTGAAATAGTGGCAATTTACTTGTCCATCTTTTTGTAGGGTTGGTGATGTGGGTATAGGGATACAATGGGGATACAAGATATAACGACCTAAAATGATGATTTTAATGCAGGATGATTACTGGGAATGTTATTGGAAATATCGGGGAATGGTTGCGATGATCATGGGGCAATGAATGCAACGGGGATCTAATCATCATAATATGCGGATTGATAGAATGGGGGATATACCCCATAATCATGTGGGATCATGATCATCCCAAGCCTTTGGGGGCCGTTTGGGGGCCTTACCTTCCTGGCCCAAGTCAGGCATTCCACCGAAAAAACTTGACCCCTCCGAAAACGCTTGGGTTTATGGAAAAGGCGTGTAAATCTCACCAACGATTGGTGGTTTAGATCCATTGATCACCATCGGATATATCTCAAATCATATGTCGACCATGGTCTAGCACTCTCAGATGACAGTCCACTATGATTCTTACATATTCTTACAATGATCTGGATGAATCATAATTCACCACCCCAAAAATTCGGCCATTTTGGGATCGTTCCCCATGTCCCATCAATCCATCAGTTCTAGTGAGAGGTGGCACAATACCATCCAGACACTCCACCTCAAGAATTCAGATTCGTTTGAACATAGGCTATAGATGGCTATGGGGCATCTGCAGTTGTTTCAATTCATGACCGACTTGCCAGGTACAGTTGTTGAGTTTTCTCATGTTGCTGCTTGGCCCAATCTCATAGAGGGCCCTCTTGTGATAGCCTGACGCTTGGCTATGGAGTGAAAAGGCATCGAGTTTGCCTTGCGTGTGCTTTGGTCAGAGAGGTGACCCAAACAATACATATCCAATTCATTAGAAGACATCCATCCTTTTTCGACGAGCAGTACGTTTTGCAACTCACTTGCATTTGGACTTTTGGGAATTGGTGCTCTGGAATCAGCTACCTGCATTGGTAGCGGAGCACGAGTTGCTCCTGGGCCTTAGCCCAATCTGCTCCTGGGTGCGCTCTGCGGTGGCTGATGTCTGTGAAGGACAAGCCGGATGCAACAATTCCCTCTTGGGATGGATCTTCGCGGACTTGGCGAAGGTATGTCAAGGAGATTGGTTGGTATGTTGGATCGACTAAGTCGTCTCAGCGGAAATATGCTGCCAGCAAACTGATTTCTCGCTTGACAGGATCTGCAAGGCTGTTAGCCATGTCTTGGTCGCAGCGTGAGTTTGATGGAGAAAGGGGAGTTTCCCTGTTGCTACAACGTTTAGCCTCATCACCTCTGGTTCGTAGAAGTTTACCGAACGCTGCTGCCATCATGTCCGAATACTTCAATTTCCGTCGTCGTCCTCAGGAACATATCGGAACTTTTCTGGTTCGTGAGACACTGGGATTTGAAGAGTTTCAAGAGGCACTTTTGCAACTGAAGGAGGAAAGGGACGGAGTAGACCCCTCAAGTCGCAATTTCGACTTGCCAGAGATTTCCAAAGATTCTGATGAAGAGGATCATGACTGGTACTGGCGTCAGCGTTGGGACTGGCGATGGAACTCCTGGCAGGGTCCTGATGGCCCTGATGACGATGAACAGGCCCCTGATGGATATCAACAGGTGCCACAACAGTCTGAGACAGGTTCAGATCATCCAGAAGCCGGTGAAGGACAGTCGAGACAGTCACCAGCTCGAGGTTCACCAGCTTCTCTAGCACGACCTTCAGTTCATGCTTCACCATCAAGGCGCTCTGAGGCGCATGCGAGAACAGTGGAACCTGTACCAGCTTTGAATGCCATGGACTCCTTCATCTTAGATGTTCTGAGAGGTTGGCGTTTGCTTGTTGCTGCATCCCTATCACCGGAAGAGTGGCGTGACGTTTTGGCCACCACAGGGAATAAGCTGGATTACCTTAGTGTTTCATCGGCTTTACAAACCTTGTGGGACGAACAATTGGGTGGCAATGGCAAGTGGCATTCAAATGTGAGTTCAGCATCCCTATCCTCTTTTTGGCATGAGGGTTCCTGGCCTTACGATGCATGGAGTGACAATCAAGCAATGTGGCATGATTGGAATGAATCAGAGGATTGGCCTTCCGAAGCTTGGGAGGCTGCTGCAGCAACTGGAGAGCAACCTGGTCCCTCTGACGAGAGGGTGGATGATGTGACCGATCCTACACTGATTGAGGCCTTGGAGGCCGAGAAACAGGCTGAGTCATTGGCCCTTGAAGCACGTCGCACTTGGTCGCAGGCCCAACAGGCCACACAGCAGTTGCGACGTGACCGCGGCTTTGGAAAATCTGGTAGTGGTTCATCATCCTCAAATCCAATTCGTTGTTATCTTTGCGGTGGTCCCCATCTTCAAAAAGATTGTCCTGACAAACATCACCCATCTTTTCGTAAGGGCTATGGTAAGAGTTTGTCTCAAGCTGAACTCGATGCATACTTAGCTGGAAAATCCAAAGGAAAGGGTTTCAAGGGCAAGTTCAAAGATGGCATGTTTGCATGGCATGATGATGGTTCATGGTATTCTGACTCATTCATGATCAACAAGGGCAAGGGAAAGAACCCCAAAGGCAAATACTTCAAACCATCAGCGAATGTTTATGGCATGGATTTCTACGCCTTGGAGATGATGGATGTTGAAGATTCACCACAAACCTTTCATGTTTTTCCCCTGGAACTGTTTTCAACTGATGAGTCCAACAACAAGAGATCAACACCACCGGGGTATGGCATGTTGGATTGTGGGGCGACAGCATCTGCGGGTCCGGAAGCATCAGCAAAACGTTTGATTTCCAAACTTCGACTATTTGATCCCGATTTGAAAGTTTGCTTCAACTACAACAAACGTCCTTATTTCAGGTATGGTTCTGGGAAATGGGGTCAAGCGCTTTACCATGCAGTTATTCATTCCAGTTGGGATTCATCACGATGTTTTGAGCTCTATGTTTTGGAGAACCCCATGGAGTACAACAGCGAATGGTTTTCTGATGACATGTTGGTACCTATTTTGGTTGGCATGGATCACCTCAAGAAGACTGGTTTGATTCTGGATTTTTCCGATGGTCATGCAGTCAACGGCAATGATAACCCAGCGGTCCCCTATGTCATGGAAAGAAACCTCAAGGGCCACTATATGGTGAACATTGCCTACTACCTCTTCGGCTCTCTCTCTGACTCCGAGGTTGGTGGCAACGAACCCTTTGCAGCTCAACTTCTGGAGCAGGACTGCCACTTAGCGCCATCGGAGGGGTGTGACTGGTTTGAACTAGCGATGGTATCAGGTGATGTTGAAGGTGATTTACATGTCAGTGAAATTCCATCAGCTAGTCGTCAAGCTCTCTTCGATTCTTTTGTGCAACGACGCTGTCAATCGAACAAGAATCCCAAACATGCAGCCGGTGATTTTCAAGTTTCCAAAGTATCTCCTGGTGACGCGGCTTCACATGTCACGCAAGCCTCCAGCACCTTTGGACCACTCCCGCGAGATTGTCGTGGACCCGAGGGACATCAGGTCTCAGACCACGTCATGGCCTTGTTTCGGCAAGCACGTGTCCTCCAATCCAAAATCCAACGGCTATGGCCAGTGGCGAACGTGCGAGATTTGTGGTGTCCGTCTGAGCTACGTGCCACGGGAGGGATACCAGGGCAAGTCAGCAGCTCAAGCTTGCCACAAGACGGTGGAGCTGGCGATGAAGCAGCTTCGCCAGGACTTGGAGCCATGTGGAAGGTTTCCCACCATGGACTTGGTCGAGACGATGATCCAGATCATCACCGACGAGAGCAAGATCGTGGCCACGGAGTCAACGCTCAAGCGTCTGAAGAGCCACGTGGACACCTTGAAGCAAACCTATGCAGATCAGATGAAGTCGGACACTCAAGCGCCAAAGGGATCCTCAACGAGCCCAACAGATGTCTGGCGTTTTCTGAGCGAGCAGGAGAAGTCCAAGCTGATGGAGATTGCGATGGAGCGCCACAAGGAGGAGGAGCTGATGAAATCAGACCCCGAACTGGAGTTGGTTCCAGCATCGGCGGGGAACAAGACGGAGTGAATGCTGAGAGTGCTGATCCAGTTTCTCAACAGCCTGTGATCGAAGATGCTACGAAGATGAGCAACTTCTCTTGGGCCTATGAGATTGACAATGAGCAGCTTTTTGAAGAGCCCTATGGCAATATGGACCAATGCGAAACTTCTCAGGCAATGGCAGCTGAGATTGAATTCATGATGAGTCCTGTCGAGAACACGACTCCAGAAAATCCCAAAATCAATGCAAAGAAAAATAGAAAATCTCCAAAACCAAACAAAAAGAAATCAGTGCATGTGGTGGAGGAATCTTTTGACCGTAATGGCAGTGTTCCAAGTTCCTCTACAAGTCCTTCTTCGTCAAACCCTTTGCCATGGAGAATTCTCAAGGCCACTTTGGCTTTTCTCGGCATGATGACTTTGGCGGCTCGGACTGGTCTTCGAGACTTTCTTCAAGGAGACCGGGTTGATGGTTGGGAGATGTTCTGTGCTCCTGACAGCTGGCTCACTGCAGCCTGCCGCACAGAAGGGTTGCGATTCAGCCGCATCAACTTGCAGCAGGGCTACGACTTGTACAAGACCAACACCTATGAGCTCTTGAAGGAGAAGTACAAGTCTGAAAAGCCCCGGCGTATATGGATTTCCAAAAGATGTACCTACTGGTGTCCTTTCACCTCGCTCAACTACAACACAGTTGAACGCCGACAGGTGCTTGAAGGGCGACGTCGTCAAGAACGTGCCATGTTCAAAAAGCTGATCCCCTTCATCCTGGACATCATCGAGGACGATCCTTCGGTTGAATTGTTCTGGGAATGGCCTCGAAGATGCTATGGCTGGCAAGAGCCCATGATACTTCATCTTCAAGATCGACTTCAAAAGCTTGGCAAGCCTTGGCATTTTGCACGAGTTGATGGCTGCCGATATGGACTTAGATCGGCAAGAGGTGGCTTCATGCAAAAAGCCTGGTCCATTGGCACAACATCATCTCACTTCTACCACCTCTACAGGTCAAAGACATGCCCTGGCTGTCATGAACACGATCGCATTCAGGGCTTGGAGACGCAGAAGAGCGCCTACTACCCCTGGAAACTTTGCAAGTCAATTGCTCAGACTTGGCGTCAAGAGCTCTACCCTGACAAATGGCTCACCTACTTGCAAGCTCCACTCCCCTCTTTTGTTGAACCTGAAGAGCAATTGCAAGCACTTGGACTGATGGATGGGGCCCTGGATTTTTGCCCGGCAATGGACTTATGCCCAGGGTTGGACTTTTACCCTGCAGAATCATCCTCGTCCAGTGAGCCATCAGGAAAAGAACTGAGCCTTTGGCGTGTCCACCTCATGAAGTACCATCGAGCTGCTGGTCATCCCAGCAACTACAACTTGTCTCGTATTCTTCGAGATGCTGGCCGAGCACCTTGGCAAGTTCGTGCTGCGATGGATCTACAATGTGATGAATGTGCAGCTCTGAAGTTGGGAGGGTCATCCAGTGGCAAGGTGCCACCTGCTTCCATGAGACCAATGCCAAGAGCCTGGGAATGCGTGGGGATGGACTGCACCGAATGGACTCCTTTGCAATCTCAGGTGAAGTACTACGTTTTGGTCATCATGGACCTTGCCACCAAGTTCAAGGTCACTCGCATTCTCATGCAATGTGGCCTCAATGAACAAAAGACTGAAACCACTGACCAGATCTTGGATGCCTTCTCACAACTTTGGCTTCAGGACAAACCCAAGCCGATGTTTTTGATTCCTGACAATGCCATGTCTATGACTTCACGAAAGATGCGAGAGGCCTTGTCAGATTTCAACATCACTTTGGATCCACCAGCACCAAAAGAATCTTGGGCACATGGACTTTTAGAACGTGCCAACCAAGAGATCAAGGAGGTAGCCTCTAAGGTCAAGCTCAACAACCCAGATCTTCAACCTTCGACTTGCCTTGCCTTAGCAACTCATGCTTTGAACTCCACGGCGTATGTCCAGGGCTATACACCTTTCCAGTGGGTCTATGGTTCTCAGCCAACTTTGACTGATGAGGACATCGTCAGCCTGAGCTATGCTCCAAGCGATCCACCTGGTTTGGACTATGCCGCGCTTCTCAAGAAGCGCAGAGAAGCTGAAGAAGTGGCCAGAAAGGTCAGAGCCCTTAGGACCTTGAACAAGTTGCACAACTCCAAGGTACGGCAACCTCTACAAGTTTTTCAGCCCATGGATTTGGTGAAGATCTGGCGGAAGCTTTCTCAACAAACTGGACCTCGTGGTGGCACCAAGAAGGGCATTCGACCACAGTGGATGGGCCCTGGCCGTGTGGTTTTTCATGAGACCATTAATGGCCAACGACCAGAAGATCCACGGCGTCACATCGTCTGGGTGGTGGTTGGTGGCACTATGCATCGTTGCTCAGTTCACAGTGTTCGCAAAGTCACTGCTCAGGAGCGTTTGGACTTTGAGCTCCACTCAGGTGAAAACCCAGCGGCATGGAAGAGCCTGGCAAGTTTTATACCACAAAGATCTTTTGTCGATGTTGTTCCTGAAGAACCCCAAGAAGAAGATGAAGATCTTCCTCAACTTCCTGATGAGCCCAATCAATTGCCAAGACTCTCCAAGCCTGCCTATCGACACACCTTCAAGCATGCGCCCAAGAAGGTGACCTTTGCTGAGCCTTCACAACCTCCTGAACCTGTGAATGCATATGATCCTTCTTTTGCTGCGAACCCTGATGAGGACGATGAAGCCATCGGCAATGCTGGCATTGGCAGTGGTATCCCAACCTTGGAAGCAAGATCTGGTTCATCCAAGGCCAAACTTTTGGACTCCACTGATGGCCAAATCTCTGAACCTGAGACAAAGCGTCCACGTACGGATGATGACGATGCTCTACTTCTCTCCTATCTGGAGCAGGTTGACGAGCTCTACGTCCTTGAATTTGACATGGTCTTAGAGAATGACCGCCAGAAGCGCAAGTTGGTGTACAACCCAAGTTTGTTTTTGGCTCAGAAGATGCGAGATTGCGAAGTGCGACTGGAGAAGCTTTCACCAGCCCACAGGGAACTCTTTCGCAGAGCCAAACTGAAAGAGGTCAATAGCTTCCTGGCGAACGAGGCAGTTCGTCGTTGTGCTGATCATGCCGAAGAGCAACAAGCGCGATCTAGCAGCAGATTGATGCGATGTCGATGGGTCCTCACTTGGAAACCCACTCCGGAAGAGTCCATGACCGAAGCTCTAGAAGAACTTCAGAAAAAGGGTGATGAGACCACTCTGACATCAGATGGCCGCAAGAAAGCCAAGGCGCGCATTGTGCTTCTTGGTTTTGAACATCCTGATCTCCTTTCAGAGGGCTACAAGACTTCAAGTCCTGTGCAAGCTGTTTTGACTCGCAACCTGAGTTATCAAATGGTGTTGCAAGAAGGCTGGGAGATTGAAGGCCTCGACTTGTCAACCGCCTTCTTACAAACCTTGCCTACGGAAGAGAGCAAACAGCTTTGGACAACAGGTGTTCAAGAACTTCGACAAGCCCTTGACCTTCCTGAGAATGGCGTGATGCGAATCCTCAAAGACTTCTATGGTTCAACTACAGCCCCGCGCAACCTTTGGCAGAACATTGATGTTTCTTTGAAATCACTGGGTGCTCACCGCATTGCTGGTGATCCTTGCTTTTGGTTGTGGCGCGTTCCTGCAGATCCCAAAACTCTTCCTCCTCATGATCCCAAAGATGCTGAATCCTTCAAATGGAAGACCCTTGGATTTATGGCGGGTCATGTGGATGATTTTCATAGAGCTGGAGATTTGCAAGATGAGAGATGGCTGAAGATTCGCTCCTCCATTGACACGATGTACAAGTGGGGGCAACTCAAAAAGAATGAGTACCGACATGCTGGCACGGATCTTTCAATGACCACGGATCCGAACTATGGTCGCTGTCTGGTAGTGGATCAATCATACTACATTGAGATGCTTGAGGATGTGCAGATCGATCCTCAACGTTTTTCTATGACATCCTCACCTTTGACGGCGAAGGAGATCTCAGCTTGTCGTGCTTCGATTGGTGCCTTGCAGTGGGTCGCTGTGCAGACGCAACCATTACCATGTGCTCGCTGCAACCTTTTGCTTTCCGAGCTCTCCCAGCAGCCTACGATGCAGCTAGCTCAAGAACTGCAGGAGCTGATCAGGGAACTCAGAAAATCCAGCACCGTTTTGAAATTTTTCCGTTTGCCCAAAGTACATCATTGGACTCAAGTGTACATTGTAGGCTTAGGAGATCAAGCCCACCAAAACAGACCCAAAGGGGGTAGCACAGGTGGACTTTTGATTTTTCTTAGCAACAGGGATTTGTCAATTGGCCGACCAGCACCAATGATTCTTGTGACGTGGAAAACTTGGAAGCTGAAACATGTCAGCATCGGCACGAATGATGCCGAAGTGCAGTCCCTTGTAGAGACCGAAGATGTTCTTTTTAGGACTAGGATGTTGTGGGCCTCCATTAATTCAGCCGGTACAGTTGGCACTGGCACCCGAGCTGACATGCTTGACGCATCTGAAGCTGAAGTTTGTTTGGTGCCAGGCCTCTTAGGAACTGACAGCAAGGGAGGATACGACAGTATCATGGTGAACGAAAGTCCCATGCTAGGCCTTTCCAACACTAGAGCAGCCATTCAAGCTTTTCAACTCAAGGAGTTTTTACCACGTTGTTTGACCAAACTGCTGTGGCTGGCCAGTGATTGGAACCTTGCTGACTGCATGACAAAGAAGAAGGCAGAATGTAGAAAGTCTATGGAATACTTTTTCCAACGACGAGTCTGGATGCTGAAATTCGATCCAAATTTTGTCCAGTCCTCCAGAAAGGAGAATGCCAGCAAAGGCACTCCAATTCAGCAAATGCAGGGGCTCCATGAGAAGAACTCACAAGAATTTTGTGGTAATGCAGTTGTTTCAATTCATGACCGACTTGCCAGGTACAGTTGTTGAGTTTTCTCATGTTGCTGCTTGGCCCAATCTCATAGAGGGCCCTCTTGTGATAGCCTGACGCTTGGCTATGGAGTGAAAAGGCATCGAGTTTGCCTTGCGTGTGCTTTGGTCAGAGAGGTGACCCAAACAATACATATCCAATTCATTAGAAGACATCCATCCTTTTTCGACGAGCAGTACGTTTTGCAACTCACTTGCATTTGGACTTTTGGGAATTGGTGCTCTGGAATCAGCTACCTGCAGCATCCCCAAATCCATCCAATTCCAATAATTCGACTGGCTGATCATGGGTTATATTCATTTCCCTATCAAAATATACCAAAATCGCTTATTTTTCACCCAAACTGTTCACCTCCCTGTGACAACCATGGGATGCCGCTGGGCGGCAGCGCAAGCATTGCGCCTGGTGCCCATCTTTGGGCCAACGGAGAAAACCATCCTGCGGCAGTTTTCAGAGCTGTTGTCCGTCTTGGGCTGAATTATCACAATTCACCAGCCTGAAACAAACTTATTTTGGGATGACGCCACCTACGAACCATAATCTATAGATATCTATAGTGACGTGGCGGTGACGTCGACGTTGTTCCAATATGTTACTGTTAGCTTCACCAAGGCTTCGGAAGAGATCAATGTTTCCTGTTGAACTTCATAGGGAAACTAAGTGGCGCAGTTTTTTCTTGCAAACAAATTGTGGTAAGTGAGGGGCTGATGTGGGGGTATGCACTACTGGATGTGTTCCGGGTGGCTTTCTTAGAACCTTAAAAATTAAAGTTTGCCACTTAGAGGCTTACTAGGCTTTGATACCTTGCAGGCTTGAGCTTGATGCCAATCATTTGCATTTCTCCATCAACATGGCTAAATATGTCCCATGACGACAAACTCCCAGTGACATGAACACCTGGACAATGCATTACCGTGATCGAATCTAATCAGAACTTACCATAAGTTACTCAAAATATAACCATATACAACCATAATTCTGATCATACAGTGATGGTCATGTGTGTCATTGAACTCAAAAAACACCCTAGCATCATGAGTTACTTCTTAATCTCAATCTATAAGTTTAGAATAGTTTAGAGTGATAGCACTATAGCTAATACTCTTCAAATTATTGTTTTTTTCAAAACATGCATATGTGGATATATATATTTTTTTTTTGAAAAGTGTATATGTGGATATATAATGATATATATATATATATATATAGCAAATATATTTATCTATAGTCATCTATATTTATTTCATGAACTCCATCTTTTCCCCCGTTGAAAAAGACGGTCCTCTCCAGGTCCAGGAGCTCCGTGGAGTCCAACTCGCTGGAATCATCCGAGCCGCCGATGATCAGGAGTCGCTTGGCATCTAAACGTACTGCAGCACAGGCATTTCCTGAAAGATCGGGAAAACCCATATGATCCATGAATATTATGGAATATGTGAATCATTACCTACATTTAGGTTGGAATATGGATTATTATGGAATATTTACCTACATTCACGCATTTCCTGAAAGAAAACGGTGACAAAATGGTATGTAAGATGGGTAAGATTGTTGGTAAATATGGATAATATGGGAAAGATAACTGTTACCCATATATGATCCATGTATGGAATATTTACCTATATTTAATTTAGGGGTGATTTTTTTAGGGTAAATGTTGGTAAATATACCATAATTGCAAATTTACTGTTAGTATCTGTTAGTATCTGTTCGTGTTTTTTTTAGCTATCTAAATCCGGACGAATTTTGAAGGAGGGATTCAACATGATTCAACCAGCTTTGTAACAAAATTATGACAGGGATTTCCTCAGGGCATCTCAGGGCTTAACCACTAACAATCAGATGATGGGAGAATCTGCCAGAAAACTTCTGGATGGGGATCCCACCTGCCCGTGTAGATCTTTCAGAAAACCACAATTCTGCGCGCCAAAACACATCACCCATCACCATCGTTCATCATCCAGTCATCAAGTCGAACCAATAAGAACAAAGGATTTTTTCATCGTTCATCACCCTCAATCATCCTTCATAACGGTGGGGAAACTCTGAAAATAGCTCCAGCTGCTCCAGCGCTGCTCCAGCTGCAGCTCCCACGACTCTCTCCCACCTTTCGATCCAAGCGTCGCCGTGTGCCCATCCGTGGCCCTGCAATGACCTTCAACGTCACGGGATCCACTAGCTCCGTACTATCCAAACTCCTGGCGTTTTCAACGATCCGCAACAAAAACTGAAAAACAGCAATCAGAAAATCTGAATCCGAAACCGAATAATTACCAAACAACATATCAACATTTATGTATAAATCATTATAAATCAACATCACTTGTTGGGAAAAATGATGAAAGATACATCCAACACCCGAGTTTTTGCAGATCTCATGGCTGCACCCAGTTTTCTCCAGGCATCTCCTGCAGCCATCGAATCCTCCTGCCACCAGCACCCGTCGTTCATCCAGCGCCGCCACTGCACAGCCGGAGCGGCCGACTGCCATGGTGGGACCCGAGGAGAAGGTCATGCTGCCGGCGTCCAGGATCCTGGTGAAAATCCCATAAAATGCCACACATATAGTGGTTCAAAATGGTTTAAACATATGTAAACCATCAAAATCCATCAAAAATGTCAAAAATACATGAAAAATACGGGTTTAACAGTTTTAACATGGTTTGACCATGAAAAATGGTTGGTCTCACCATGCCATAAACGATCCCGTAACTATTTGTCTCAAGATTTTGAATGGGAAAACATGTTCTACATCTCTGCGGCTTTAATTTCAAGCAAAGCCGGCATAGATTGCTGGAGTGCAAAAGAGCGGAAGCTGAACATAGTCAACAAAACAATCTGCGAAACCTGAGTCACATGTGTTTTCAGGTTCTTCGGATACATTGGGATACGACACTTTCAATGTCCTTCAAGCATCTGAAAGCTGGATCATCTTGTACCCTAAAGGGGTAACCACGGATACCACAGTAACCATTTAAAGCGTTTCGAGGCGCAGCATTCACCTGGTAAGGCTAACCGCCCACGAAAACTATCGAAAACTGCCATGACTTCCTGGCTTCCCAAAAACATAGCTACAGTCTTGATTCTAGATGATTCTTAAGAACAATTCTTGGATAATGTGGGTAAAACAATGTCATAAACCACCCATGACTATGAATGGTAAAGATACCACCTATTTCTCCTGATATTTGATATTTGATGATATTTGGATGAAGTTGATGATGTTTCTGGTCTCTTAGACTCTTGGAGAGGGGAAAAAACACCACGGCTTTCCCACCACGCCATGTGTTTTCTTCCCACCACGGGTGGATTGACACCGAGACACTCAGTGCTCAAATGATCCGCAGTTCCGTCAAAGCCTCCGAAGACAATGACGCGTCTCGAAGGCATCAGCATCGGGCTCCACGTTGGGGTACCTGGTACACCACGAGATCATGGAATGGCGATGCAGCTGAGTTATGTGGTTCAAACTATGACACGGACATCAATATGGGCTCTTCGTGTACATATACATGTCATCGACGACATCTAACTTTTACATGTGAACACTTGTGGAAAAAAAGGGGGATTTGTCTTTTTCATCCAATAATATATACAAATTATAAAGATGTATAAATATATTACATCACCTCTTCAAAACAAACAGTTTCATCCCATTTTATAGAAACAGTTAACTAGCCACAACGAAGCACAAATCGGATAAGCAGCTAAGAAACACCTTAAAAACGTCTAGTCACCATAGTCCGTCATAGGGTGAAAATATGAACTACAATAAACAATACATGTAGAAAACTACTGTCGTTGGATTGGTTCAAGGGAAAGTCTTAGCCAGAAACCATGGTCTTTACCATGAAAAAATGGGGGTTTCCGGTTTCAATTCTCCCGTAAACCAATCAAAAAAAAAACATCTGGAAATGACTAACAGTTTGCTATTGACAATTGCCATAGAAATAGTTGATTTACCCACTCAAAATGGTGATTTTACATAGTTATGTAAACGTTTACCAGAGGCTACATGTAGTACTGTGCAACAACATTTCATCCCCCGAGGCGCACCCGGAACCAAGCTCTGTGGGACCTTCTGAAGGACCGCCTCCACGGGCTTCGCTCGAGCTCCCTCCTCGGTAAGGTCTGAGGTGAATGGTTAAGCTGCCCCTCATTGGGAACCCAAATGACCATAATAACATCTACTAACATCTAATATCCAGTAAGATATAATGACATACGTATATTAATATATACTGTAATAAAATATTATCATATATATATAATATAAAATAACCTCTCTTTTGGACGCTTGACTTGCTTAACGCTCCGTTTTAATAGGGATTGAACATCTTCAAAAACAAGGGTCATGTGGGTTCCAGGCATGGGTTCCTACAAGACTACACCAGGAGCAGTGGCTTTCATGCCGGTCTGAGCCACCAAAGCATATTGACCCCCAGTTCAGGTGATGCCAACTGCCCCTAAACCTTTGTATAAACCATACAAGGCACCTAAAATCAACATAGCGTGTCAAAGTCATTCGACAAATCATTCGGCAAAAATCATTTTGGGAGTGTAAACACATGTCAAAGGAGCAGTTGCTTGCTTAAAGCAAAGAACATCAAAGAACTAGAGCCCTGAAACATAAACCTGCAACTGACAACTAGCCCTAGGGCTTTCAAAACTATGGCCTGATGGACTTTGTTTGGAAGCACCACTGGTTGCAAAAAGGGTTGAAGCTACCACTCAGGATCCATTCGCCCGGCTACTGCTTACGCCGCACCCACAAAAACATAATGGCACTATATGAATGCATAATCACGGACACAAAACACACATAAATATTTGATACACATGATTGGAACGTAATATATATATATAATTATATTATAATTATATGTATATGTATATGTATATGCATGCGGCATAAGGCATATATATATAATATATATATATATATATATGATTATATATGTATATTGTGTAGTATGTAGTATGTCCCTCTCCTGTTTCCCAGTTTCTCTGAGTTCCAGAAATTGCTGCCACGTTGCCGCGGAAACATTGGCGGTGGGCGCCACGGGCAGGGCGCGCTGCTTCTCGAGCTGGCGACGCTCCAGCTCCAACTGCTCGCGAGCACGACGCAGGTCCTGGGATGCCGGGGTGGTGCCTGGTGGGAATTTTGGGGCGTTATGGAATATATGCATAAATTCTATGATTACATATGTACATCACACATCATCACACCATGTCAGGATATATGTTGTCTATATTTGTCTATATATAAATATATATCATATGTAGCATGTTTTATGATGGTTAGTGAGGATATAATTATGGGGACTAATCATCGGCAAACGTAAGGATTTCGTCGAATTTTCCATGGATTTGAAGGACTGAAAAACCAGCACTGGGATTTAATTGGAATTGAAGCAACAAAAATGGGTCCTCCACTGCACCCTCTTGTAATTTAAGAGTTTGCTATGGAAAATGGTTTGTCTAGTCTATGATTTGCCTATTGTGTATTGTCATCGCTATCTTAATTTACCGTAGGGTATGTGATAAAACTATTGTAACAGTGTAGCGTGACATCATATCTACAGTACACGGTTCTGATGTTGCACACATCAATGCCAAATGGTTCTCATGGTAATGTACCTTGCTGGCTGGAAAATATTTTTTTTTTTCCGCGCACCTTTTTAGCTGCAGAGTTCAAGTCTCGCGTCCGAAGGAAGGGGCCGCGCTACGCAGGGAAGCCGAGGCGGCTGGGGCCCGCGAAGTCAGCCAGAGAGAGGATGGCCAAGGGGCAAGGGGGTGTGGCAGGCGTAGGGGGCGTGGAAGCCCATGGCACCGAGGTGGCGCTCATCGCCACGGCACGCTGCACCGCACAGGCGAGGAGCGCCCACCAGCGCCGCTGCCACCCAGAGCACATGGCCCGGCGCACTAGGGACGGCGTGCGGCGCGATCGGGCAGTCAGCAAGATGCGCATGAGGGAGAAGCAGTCGCGGCTCCATATAATTTCAGTATGTGTATGCAGATAAAATGTAAGCAATTCAAGGTCTACATTATGTATAAAGTGAATGCGAATCCAATGGTCTCTCTCCGTCTCTCTATCTCTCTCTGTATATATAACTACCCCTGCCTATGACTATGCTATCAATAGTCGTTGAATGACCCTTCACCCAGCTTTTCTGGATAAATAGATCTGGATAGACTGGATAGTTCCCCCGATCCTGACTATCATTCCGGAGGCATTCATCCCAAAATGTCCATCAAAATATGCCAAATCTCCGCACTGGTTATTGATCCCGCTCCAATTCCCATTGTAATTTACAGTAGTTCATGGTGAAATCGACATGGTTTTGCTGGTCCAACCCTCCATGGTTTTGCTGGTTCAACCCCTGCCACGACACTTCTTGCTCTCGTTGCAGCTGCTCTTGCTTCGCCTGCAACTCCGTCTCCGCCTTCTTTCGCTCGCTTTGAGCCTGCTCGACCAAGTGCTTCAGCATTTCAACTATTGAATGATTTGGTTTAAGGTACAATCGACAGGAAACCATTGATTTTTCCATGAAATATGGAAGTGTTCTGTAGATTTTCCCTCAAACCAAACCATTGAAATAAGAATGCGGTATACCCTCATGTATGGCCATAAAGTAAATAGAAATATGATGATCAACAATGGGCCTTGTATCTTCACACAAACCAATCTAAAAAATAACCGAACTTACTGGGCTTCCAACCGCCGGAAGATTGGAACATCTGGCTAGCTAACATGGCAAATGGAATATCTTCAGCAAAACTGATCAATGTATAGATGGAATAGAGATGTTTTTTTCTCAAGTTTCCGGTGGACAACAGGAAACAAAGCCAGTCAGAAAATCCGCGCGGATTTCCCATGATGACTAGCGAGTTGTGCAACCATGAATTAGTGGTTGGTGCTTGAGCCACAGCCAAGTGATCAGTTGGTATCCTGGGTGCCAATTTAGATGCAAAACACGGAGCACCATCCCAGAAACAAAGGTGTTTCTTCGTATCTAAAAACATGTTTCTCATGGTTAGCATTCTCAGTTTCTTAGCATATCAGTACTCAGTGCAATATTTCTGATTGTGATGTTCAACACTGTCAAAACCATGACCATCTTTGCCAATATTTGCCATACGTATCGCTGTGATTATCGTCATTATTGTTGATGTCGTCATTGTTTTCTTTACTGTGGATGTAGTTTTCATCATTGTTGAGTTTACGATGCAACAACCATCCTTTCCTGGCATGGTTACTCAACCCCTAAGGACACAAGACATGTTCCAGATCATCAACATGTGCTCATGTCATGTAAAAACTCAGAAGACTCAGGGTTCGACCCGGATATTGACAAGAACAACATACTAATATAGTTACTATGTACCACCTGATTATTTAACAGTTTGCCATGGAAAGATCCACCATTTTTAATAGGTAAACCATCTATAAATGGACCATTTTCCATGGCTATGTTAAATAACCGGAGGGTATATATATATATATGTGTGTGTAATACAATAACTGAAACACGATGTGAAGATGCGAAGCCCAAATTTGTTGACCAATTCCCAGGTGGGCTTATGGGGTTCAAATATCCTGTGGTTCTAGCATGTTGCCCTCTGCAGCCTCAAACCATGTTCATAATGATTATCCCCTATGATAATAAGTTAAGTATGATTATAGTTATATTAGTTGTAAAACATAATTATCATGATACATATATCATGATGATCCCTTAACACTTAAACTATAACCCCCTATCATCAAAGCTGGATGATGCTGGATGTTCCAGTCATATGGTAATTTCATACAATGTGGCCCCCCCAGTTATTTTTGTTGCTTTTTAAACCCCATGAATACTATAGTTATAAGTATAATAAGCCATAGTTGTCGGAGTTATGTGCCCCAACTTACTCCCATATAACTCCAATAACTCTATATATAGCTATGGGATGGGGGATAGCTCTTTAATGTCAACCCCGGATTAATAAACCATGGTTTATTAATTGGGCGGTATTCCCCCAATAGTTATGATTTGATACTGAAATGGTACCTTCCCAATTGAACAGCCTAGGGGTTTATTAATCCAGGGTTGACATTATATTATGGATTTTATCTGGTTTATGAACCAACTGGGGATGGGGACCCCTGGGGGCCCCAGCCCTTGTAGGCCTGGATCGACTCTTCGATCAGCGCGCGGCGTTCCGCCTTCACGGACTCGGCAGCAGAGAAGACCACGCCTATAGGGCGGTGCCGGTTCTGCGGCTGGATGAGAACAATATGGGAAGATCATGGGAACATATAGGGAAAAAATGGAAATACATATGGAAAATTATGGGAATATCGGAATATCTATAAAATGTATGAACATTGTCTAGAATGGATGGTCGAATGCGGGACTTTTTTCATGAGTTGGAGGATGTTTGCTGGGCAGTCTATGAAATAGCGGGATTTAGTGGATGGATTGGGGAAATCTATGCTCAGTCTTGCAAGAGAAATGCTGTTCAATGGATTGCATCCAGATTGTCCATGAAAGTGGTTGTTTTACATGTGGTTTTTCAATGGACCACAATCTGATCCCTTCTCATGAGGAAGCAAGGAAAAGATACTGTATCAAAAAACATATGTAGTTGCCATCATTTAGCGTCCACTCTCATACAAATATCTTAATATCACACAGCAGGAATCTATGGACACCCAGCAGAGGAGAGACTGTGCTTGCAAATGAATCAAAAAATTGGATGAATACAGGATGGTGCCCCCCCCAGTTACAAGTTGGTTTATAAACCCCATTAACATCTATTAACAATAGTTAGTTATATCATATCTACCATAAGCAATCCATAAGCCATAGTTATGAAGTTATTTATGATCATTTCAATTCAGCAAAAAGTTATCTGCAACGCCCTTTCTGAGGGGCCAGCATCTGACGTCACGGAAAATTTCCACACTCATGCCAGCAATCGATCTCAATGGCAATTCTTAATGGAATTCATGTAGAACAGAATGGTCCAAAGTCTTAATTTCATAAACCTGAGTAAATTATATTATTTGGGGGATTATTCCCCTTACTAACCATGATTCCAGTGAGGTCGTAGTGAGGTCCTTATAATTTACCGAGATAAATGTCATAAATGCCTACAGAAATGTCCACAGCCCACAGACTGCGAAGACCGAGCCACCCTCCAAACGATGAAATGCCTCCATTGCCTGGAATGGTGACTGCAACGTTGCAAGGATACATTGCCATCTTCCAAATTTCTGGATGCTAGTTAGTTTCAACAAATCCCCTAAAATGACAGAACATTGGTAATTAAATGTAGTTCATCATCATCATCATCATCATCATCATCGGTAGGGGCAGAAATTGCGATATATACTTAGAAACGCCAAGCAGGTTTGATTTTGCTGGTTCTATTTCTTTATCATGCTGGGGTAAGTTTCGGGAGAATTCGCGAACCTGAGAGACCCGTTAGTTAGAGTTCTGAATGCATCGCAAGGGCTGTGTGAACAACTTGAACCAAACTTCACTTGTACTTCGGATGAGCATTGAAGTCACCAAATTGTCCCCTCCACGCCTCTTCCACATGCTCTTTCAAGGCATTGAGGTGAACTTTGGCCGCTTTTCGAGCCTTGCTCAAGGTATCTTCCTCCTCCCCATTCACTCCACGAGCCTCCGCACGTTCCGCCCGCTGGATGGTTTTCATCCCCCGTTGCCCCGGGGCAACGGAGGTCACGGAGGTCACAGAGGTCATGGGCCCAACGGGGCCAACGGGGCCAACGGGGCCCGGAACGGGCCCGGGGCCCGGCAGAGACCCCGAGCTCACCGTCACTGCGCGGCCGTTGATCATAACACAGGGCACTGAGCCGAAAGGACGAGCATTCAGTGGAAGTAATGCGGGAAAGCCATGTGGGAAACCTATCATTTGGTGATGATGGTTGATTTATGTTGATTTGTATTTTTGTTCATTGGGTTTACCACATCAGTTGGAAATGGCTGGGAGATCATGGGCATCAGTGCAGGCATATATGTTTGCATTTTCTTGATGAGGCGCCCAACTTGATATTGACGGCCCTTGAAGTCTACAATGAAACCCAATATCCTCTCAGTCATCCCAACCTGGCCCGAAAAATGATATAATGTGGCAAACAAACCATCCCCAATATCACCATAAATGGATGGGATTGAAGCGGATTGTTTCTGGGTTTCCCACATTGAATCAATGAAATCTCAAATCTTGCCGGTCACCCTGGGCTAGTTCAATTTAGCTATGGAAAAGGACCATTTGTAGATAGATTAGATAGGCTGCCTAGCTTTACTGCACTTTTCCATACCCAACTGTTAGATTAGCAAAGATTAAACCCCAATCCTGGGCAAACAGTAAAAAACAAATCAAATCTTTTTCAAATCCAACTTGGATGAATGGATGGTTGAATCACTCTTGATACAATTAATAGATATAATTTGTCAACATATGCCCATGTTTGGCTTTTCAAACCGTCTCTGCCGAACTGGGCGCTTGCAAAGATCCAAGCCATGTCCGTCTTCTGCAAGGCCGTCCGTAGGATGGAGAGGTCCGGACTGGCCTAGGAAGATCGGGGGGCCTAGGAAGGGGGGCCCTAGGGAACTATTTACAGAAAACCCAGATGAAATGACCGCATGTACCACGGCAAGAAGGAAATATTCACAGAAAAACAAGACGAAATGACCATATTTACCTTCAATGATGAGGATTCAAGCTGCAAGAACTGCAAAGTAGCAAAGACTTAGCTGGTAGATGTGACTTCGATGGGCTGATTTGACTTTGTATTTGACGGGAAACCACTGAAATTTTAAACATACCTAGGGGTTCCTGTAGACGTTTCCTCCCCATGCTGGGGCCAGCACCTGAATGATCTGCAAGATGGTCTTGTCCGGATAAGCCCAGGTGGTAGGCAGCAAGACCGTATCCATTAGCCTGAGTCCCAGCCCCATGCGAAGATGAGAAGCGCGAGTAGTGGCCAAAGGTCGGCAAATACGGGGCATGATCAATCATGATCATCCTCCCCCAAATCATGGAACTCCCAAAGTAATGTCAAGATTAAATGATTTTCAGGTGAGTTTGGGGCCTGCAATGGGCCTGCAACATGAAACATCTTAGGATTCTTCGGAGTGTGAATCGACGAATGGATAGGCCTCAGCAAACATTTTCCAAGCAGCGCATCAAACATCACCATCAAACACGCTTAAAGGTGCACCCTCTGGTGAATTAACAGTTTGACCCCAAAAATAACAAATTTTTATTGGAAACTGGTCTTCCAACCATGTGCCAGGGTCTATTCAATAGGAATTTCAGGATCCCAAAATGTAGCTACTCTATGGTACCATTTCATAGGCCTGAAAAATAGGCCTTATGGTAGGTACCTCCAGTCTCCCATGGGTTCCTGCCGGGACGCTGAATCATGCCATTGGTGGCTGGTACATCTGCGCTGATCACCATTGCTTTTTCATTCACCAACATGGTGGGGACCTGGAGCGACATGTAGGAAGCCTATGGCCTATGGAAGCCGATCCCTGGCTGGACTGATACCATAGCTGTTGAAAATGGCCATAGAAATAGTTGATTTCACCATCAAAAATGGTGATTTTCCATAGTTTTGCAAATGTTTACCAGAGGGTAAGTTGATGTTTACATCCGAAAATATCATTGGCCATTGCAGGAACCTAAATTTGAGGTACCTACCATATATAAGGCCTATATAAGGCCTATATAAGGCCTATATAAGGCCTATATCCCAGCAAAATATGGCCTTATATGGTACAGTACCTCCATTTTAGGATCCTGAATTTCCCATTGAAAATATCAAAGTTCCCTAAAATGGGGTACCCCAAATCATTCGGGTCATGGATGACCCGAATTCGTTCATGTTGAAACGACCGTATGGTGACTTGGGGATCCTCCGTGACTTAAGACACCCCCCCATACCCTGACAATTTCTTGGAAGGGATGATCGACCCCACCAGCACAAAATCCACCGATATATCTATTTCATTCAGGTCCTATCTGATTATCTGTCCATCAAATACAAGATAGACATAAAAATACAATATGCACATCTCTCTCTCTGTATGTATAATCTAACATAATTCGAATATATAATCTATTGATAGATTGGAACAAGAAAAATGCCGGTAAACCTTGCTGCCAATAGTTGTTTCCCAAAGATGATATGTACTTCGGGCCCCCTTGCCCAGTATTTTCGCCATGACACTAGCGAGGTGACGGTGACCAAAGTGCCCTCCAAGCTCTTGAGAGTTTGACCGAAGGACAGCTCCTAAAAAGGCGATGGAGAGAGAACGATTTACCAGTGGAAACTGAGGCTTGAGAGGTTTGAGGCTTGAGAGAGATGTTAATATCAAAATTTCGAGTTTATTTGCAGGCAAAGGTGCACATACAAAGCTATAGAGTGTAAATTCAAGCTTTGTTTGAGTGGGGCGGAACACGTACAAACGCGGAGCTAAATACCATGGGGTCCGTGTGTTCAATGGTTTTGTTGCCTTTAGAAAAGCCTGTGAGATCTACAGCACGCCTTTGAGGTCAAACCTCAATATGGCTCTGACCTTTGTCAACATCATCAAAGGCTCATTATTAAGGTATGCTGGAACAAGGCATTATTGCGGAAGATGCATTTTTTTGACAATCATACGTGCCTCAAGACTCCAATTCAGGGATAGTTGAAAATCCGTGAGCATCTCCAAGGCAGGGTCTCCATGTGAACAAAATTGCCCATGAATGCACCCCATGAATCACTTTGTCTGAGACCCTGAACAATTTTGATCACGTTTAGTAGTAAAAGATCTGACTTTCGGACCCCTAAGAATCGACGATGCAATTACTCGACTGCATATCCCACATTTGTTGGCCAACTTCGAAGCTCAGCGGCGCTGCTCGGATAAACACCTGGGTCAAAATTGTCACAGGCCTTGCCCATCAGGGCTGGGAACTACTGAAGTTACTTGATTTTTTTTGGGGGTCTCCTGATCCTGGCCCATCCTATTTTTCCGGTGGAAAATTCCAGGGGCCGCCAATGATTGGACCGTTAAGATCCAGAAGGTTCCCATTTGCACAGTTCAGAAGGATTAGGGGCGTGTAGCTTTTGGCGATATAGGGATCATTGGTTTAAGATCCCGTGAAAATGATAGGCGATTGAAACCGCAGGCATCCACGAGGTATTAAGGCCTATTTCCATCTCTCATGGATAAACGATACAAAATGAGGGTGCACGTATTTTTTCTAAATATGAAATTCAGAGAACTACCCTCTGGTTATTTAACATAGCCATGGTATAGATGGCCCATTTATGGATGGTTTACCTATTAAAAATTATGATTTTCCATGGCTATGTTATTTTTGAAGCCTCCTGGAATCCCCTCCCCATTTCGCGGTCGCCTCGCACCGTGTGGTACTTCAGCAGTTGCAAGAGCCGGGCCTCGTTCGCCTTCAACTGCCTTGGCGAAGCCACAGCTCCAAACAATTCCAGGTGGTGGTTGGGGGGCACCTATGCGGTTCATATGCGGTTCATATTGAAACCGCAGATTGGCTTCTTGGCTATCTTGCTCCCTCAAAGTCTTTCCCTGATGTTTATAAAAAAAACACAAAGAATTCAAGATGCCAAGGTGGATCCCAGTGATTCCAAGTCCTTTCTTTGTGGGGATCCCACATGTGGCAGCACCTTCGCACCAGCTTCAGTAAATCCATGAACTAATGCAGTTTGACTGAGGCTCCCACTGTTGATACTATTCCTACCATAATTTTCCGGCTAACAAGCGCCCTCTGAACTATGGCGGAATCATGCGGAATCCCTTCTGCCAGTCCCTTGAGTGATGGTTGAAAGCAAACGGCAAATTTTCATCATCCTGCTGAAAGTCATCCCATGGCTTATCGCATCAAATGGATTCAAATGGCTATGCTACATTATGCTAGATGGGGTATAGCCGCTATGGTCGCCTATGGTGCCCAACAAGCATCAGCCACCAGCGGGGGTTGCCACATGTTGCCACTCCAGGTTGCAGGGAGGAAGCCACACCCAAGCCCATCTTGGTGAATGCCGTGTCAGTGGGTAGAAACACGGTCAGCGCCTGATCCCGCACCACCAACACAATCAAACTTTTACATGGACCTCAAGCACCACGCAAAGGCTGAGAAACAACGCTCCTAGTGTTAAACTATATTATATATATATATGTGTGTATTATGTGCATATATATATATATATACATATGCGAATGTATGTGTATATATATATATGTGTGTATGTATATATATTATACACGAATATCTTTGACCATTTTCAGAATGGACCTGTGCGTGTTTCTGTCAGGACAAATGGTGATTGTAGACTGCTCCATCGCCAAAGTTTCACATGGAGTTGCGCTGGTAAGCACCACACAGATCGAATTGCAAGGCTCCCAAAGCCATCTAAAGACCCTAAGATTACGTGAGATTAGAGTGATTAGAGGCAAAATGTGGCTTGAAGTATACACACATGGTGAAATCTTAAAAATACTCAAACAATATCAACATAGCTCTGCGCCCACAGATCAGTGCTCCCAACAAAACCGAGCGACAAATTCGCTGCGTTCATCCGAGTAGTCGCTTTCAAGGCCACTCAATGTGGCACCAACGGCGATGTTTGCAAGGTATGATGTGGATTGAGCTAACCTGGGGCCCGGGCGGCATCATTGCAAGGGAATTCTAGGGTGAAAAAGGATGAAAAAGGTATACAAAGTGAGATGATATTGCATGTAATATCATGTACAGTAATTATATGATTCACTCACAACGTCACCCACTACTAACACTACTCGCTCAAGTCACTTTTCAAGTATACACCAATTCTGAGGGTTATAAGCTTGTAGCTGAGAAGGTGGCAAAATGTGCCTCTCTCTAAGTGACATGGAACAGAACCCCCCAAAAAGAAAATGTATATTATTATGTTGAATTCTGCTTTAACCCCGAGAATAAACATATCTGCAAAAACAGGAGCTGAAAATCTATATGTATATGTACAGTAATTCAATTCATTCTTTTCAAAAGAAATGTCACCCCATCCCCCAAACATCACAGGTCACAGGTTTCTGTTGCTTTCCGATATCTGTGGTCGGCTACCTGTTGCCATCTCCCCTGGGCTCGAGGCGCTGGAAGATATTCTTCATGGGCGGTGGGAAGACGTAGGCTGCTGCCGTTGCCACCCGTGACACCACATGAACCCAGCCATTGGAGCAGGCAATATCCGCCTGTGACACCGAAGCCTGGCCGTTGAGTCCTGGGCCATGAAGCCACCCCCCCTTGATCCGCTGGTTTATCAGCATGGTTCCCGTGATAAATTGACAATTTTATGGTGCCACCATTTTCCGAACCATTTAGGGCGATGATATTGATGCACTTCCATGAAGGGAAGAATGAATCACTTGAAACATCACGTCAACGCTGGCACATGGAAAGACTCTCAATGACTTAAGCCTGCCCAACCCCCAAATCATGAGAGTTCCTACCCAAAAGCGCGACCGTCCTGAAGTGGCTGATCCATGAAAAAACATGTACAATGAATGAAATCCAAACCTAGAAATTACAAATTGTGGAACACTAGATTGGTAAATTCCTACATGGAACTCATCTTCCGACAGAAGCGCCTGTTCTCCTTTCTGTCAGCATCTGCAGCCACGGAACGGACCACTGGAGCGACGTCAGTGATTTCCACCGTCAGTGAGTTCCAAGTCATCAATGTGAGCCCAGGATGCATATCACTGGCGCGGTCGCAGGGGATATGGGAGGAGCCTGTATGGATCCATGATGCTCCATTGACCATAAACCATTGATCCGTCGTAACTGAGACGGATGGTTGGATGGATGTGTATAAATAACTTGTAAATATATGAACAAATGATTGGGAAGCCATCAGCTATTAGTCATGTACTTCAGCAATCTTCAGCAGAGCTGACGGGATCTGAGGGACCAGTCGTAAGAAGGGCACCTGCTGCGAAGTTCCGCATAGACAACGTGGTACCTCAGCTGAGGGATCAAAATGATGCCAACGTGTTTGACTTTCTAGCAATTTGCACATCTTGCACCACTGTGTGAAATTCATATCCATAATTCTTAAACATATACACACACATATATATATATATAAACAAATAAATAATTATGTATAAAACATAGGAAAATACAATATTATATATATAATATTATATATAAAGTATATATTTAGAATACATATATATATATAGTATATATATATAATTGTGCATATCTGCGCATTGTGTTGCCAGCAAACTTTCGCTGTGGCGCCTCAAGAGATCCAGATACTTCTGCTCATTCTGACCAGAGCCTGGCTGTGTAGCGGTGTAGCAAGGCTGAATTTTTGGAACACATGAGTTGTGTGTCTTGTTTCGGTGGCTGAAAAACCATGTTCAACCTCACCAACAGATTAAAAACTTGTGATTCATGTATATTGATGTAACATGCCAAACAGGGCTGGATGTCAAACATATTGATACATACTGATACCAATGCCGAAAAGATGCCGAAAAATGTTTCCAACTGTTCGATGTATTTGGAGGTTGCCCTGTTTGAAACCGAAGATTTTCACATTGGAAAGCTGCCCCACTCGCAGCCATTCAAGGCCATGTACTACCATCATCTTTGATTGAAAACAGTCTTACACCGAATGCCCCGCATCTATCTATCTATCTATCTATCTATCTATCTATCCATCTATCCATCTATCCATCTATCCATCTATCCATCTATCCATCTATCCATCTATCCACCTATCCACCTATCCATCTATCCATCTATCGATCTACCGATCTATCAATATATCTATAGAATGGATCTATCTATCCATCCATCTATCAATCTAATCTAATATAATCTAATCTATCTATCTTTCCATCCATCAATCCATCTATCGATCTATCAATATATCTATAGAATGGATCTATCGATAAATCATCCATCTATCTATCCATCTATCCTGTCTATCATATCTATCCTATCTATCCTATCCTATTCTGTCCTATCTATCCATCCATCCTATTCATCCATCAATCCATCTGTTCATCTATCCATTTATCCAGCTATCCATCTCTCCATCCATCCATCTATCCAACCATCCATCCATGTATCCATATATCCATCTATCCATCTATCGATCTATCGATCTAGCGTTCTATCAATAAATCAGTCATCTATCTATCCATCTATCCTGTCTATCATATCTATCCTATCTATCCTATCCTATGCTGTCCTATCGATCCATCCATCTATCCTATCCATCCTCTATCCATCTATCCATTTATCCATGTACCCATCAATACAGCTATCTATCTATCTATCTATCTATCTATGTATCTATGTATCTATCTATCTATCTATCTATCTATCTATCTATCTATCTATCTATCTATCTATCTGTCAATTTATTGCCATTGTATACATTGTATCCTGGCCATTTTGACAGTCCCAACATGCTTCGCCAGCTTCACCGCTGGGTTCAGGGTCCCATGATGTCCGGCGTTCCAACCGAGACACGCAAGGTGGCCAGCACACCTGGTCCCAAGAGCTCGATGGCCGTATTGCTCGGTGCAAAAACCTGTGACGTCATGAGCTCTTCAGCTGCGGAAAACACGGTGAACTGAAGCAGCAAATGATTTGGCCGAAACGTGATTTAACAAAGATTTAACACAATCTTTAGTATACGATCTTACTGTTCTTTCTGTTTCATTCTTTCTGAGGGTTGCTATAATGAAACGAAGCGTGTGTAAGACTTGTTTTGAACTCAATCAAGTCACTCAATAGAATTGGACAATTGAGTTCTCAATCAAGCTGCGCTCGATGCCCTTCGAGATCAGTAGCTGTTATCCAATGTTTTGAATCATCTTCTTCATTAAAATGGCCATTGAGGTTTCGCCCCTTTGACCATGACAGATCCATCAGCAGTATCCAATCCGAAACGACGTTGACAGCTGCGTCTAGGCAACAGTGAAGGGACCCCCACCTGGCTGTGGCTGACAAGGACAATCTGATGATCAACTGATTGAGCATAACACTCGTAGGCCATAGCCCAAGCATATGTTATGCTAAAAACAATATATATATATATATATAATTATTTAAATATATACATATATATAATATTATATACAACTGTTATTGTTCTGTTCTAGGTATTATTATCTTTAACAATTAGTGTTGCTAATATTTCATCATGTTTGCTAGATTTCGATCGGAATATGTGTAGTGATAATAGTTCAGTGGATGGATGAAACCCTCCTGTTTGGTTGATTGATTCAATACCCCATTGACTTTAATGGCATGATGTACATCTCGAGCCTGATATGTTGCGCCATCACATTGGCGTCTTCTTTGCCACCAATTTGTTAAATGCATTGAGGTGGTTTCAAAAAAACCTTAATGCCAAACATCCTCGTGACGTCGTCATTCCCAGGCATTTGCGGTGTGGCTTTGAGATGTGTGCATGACCTCTTGGCAAGTCATGTTGTTACTAAATGAAGTGTGTTCATTACGACTCAAGACTGTGGGATTTTTTCAGCGGCCTCGCCTAACTGAAACCGGACCAGGGCATAGAAAGCAGTTGTGATGCTGGATGCTGATACTTACTGGGCAACCAACACTGTTTATTTCTCTCCAGGGGTAGGAGATGTCTAAGATCCAAGGATATCCAAGGGCTCGTCCCAAATTTTGAACCTGGTCTCCACAGAAACTTTGAACCAAACTCAGTGTCAACATCCTTTCTACTGGCCGAAAGGAGAATGGACACATCTGAAGCCCAACTGATTCTTCATCGTCATTGATCTTCTCAAATGACCTGCCCTCCATTGATTATAAACATGTGGCAGAGAAATATTCTCTAAAAACTATGAAGCACAACAATAAAATGATACCTCGGACAAGAAGTACTGCAGTAATCTAGCATGCAAAATCATGCAACATATCCATTACGAAGGGCCAATCAGTTTCAACAAATGGTGGATTGTCCAGGCCAGATCTCCCCATGGCGCGTTCACCGTTCACGCTTCACCTTCCAGAGCTGTGAGCAGATCTGTCTCTTCCAGCGTTTCACGGAAGGAGGAGAGCTCCGGCAAGGCCTTGATGATGTCCTGCAGACGTGGGGGGAACCATTGGGAGAACCATGAAATATGAATGGACTCATGGTAGATATATAGTCAATGGCGTATGACTGGGATATATTGGGATATATAACAATAGGTCTTCCAACAAAAAAACGCCAAACAACTTGAATTTGACCCTAAGAATCACCCAACTCGCGCTAGGTCTATGTTAGAAGGATGGTATGGCAACCTTACGAGGGCAAATGGTGCTTGAAACCATGGGCTTTTGCGGGATGCCTTATTTTCAGACTAGCCAGTTCTTGGATGGCAGAAAAGGCAGAAAACCCTGTCTTGATTGAAATCTTACAGGAAACCCCGGAAACCCTAACATGCTGTTTCCATCTCTTTCCCATGACAGTTTCTGCTTGTTCAACTGTTCAACCATCGATTTTCTCAAATTCCGGGGATATGGCGATCAAAGGGACCCAAGTTTGGGGTGACCACAAACCTGTGACCACCTGAGAACTGATGGATCAGGATCGTTACAATATAACGCTATTCATCGTGCGAGTCTTGTCGGTGGTATATACAGTTCGTGTCTATACAGGTTTCCGTAAATAATGAAGTGTCACCCATGAGTGTCGCGGCGAGCTTGGTGTAGGTCACTCAAATGGTTTTGAAACAGAACAGCATAGGTATTTAGAATATATACAGTATAGGAAAGTTGACGAGTGTCATGTCCGGTTGCCCAAGTAGTCTTGCGATTGAAAACCATCAGCTCAAACTTGCACGATCAATAGTAACTCAATGGAGCCAAGGGGACAACTTACCGGAACCAATATATGTTCAAATGTTGTTGTTTGCCTGCCGCAACTCCTTGTCTTAAGGTCATTTAAACCCCATCATGTGTTTTGCCAGTCTGGAGTTGTCTTTTTTTGCGTTTTTCTCCCCAAGAGCAGCACCTAAAAAGACAGAAATGTAAAATCCACTAAACATTAAACATGTAAATTATTGTAAATTACAGTTCTGATCTATCTTTTGGGTGTGACTTTGAACATCTTTGCTCCCAATTCCCAATAGAAAAAACGAAAAAAGAAACGAACGTCAGTGCATCCAAAGAACGACCACAGCAGGAAGCTGCCCATGGACCGAGAATGCCAAGTTCAAGAAGAAACAGTACGGTGGGCGCATGGCACCATCACTGCCACCACGTTGTGGCAAGTTATGGCAAGTGATGATCTGATGGCGGATCTAACCCTAAAAAAACATCGTGGTCAGCTGCCATCAGTCCAAATAGGATCCAATAGTAATGGTTAAATAGGGTTGAAACCATCAGTGAAAACCCGACTGGAGTTACATGTAGGTAAGAAAATCGTTTGCCACGATGATCTTCGCAGAACTTGCCCACACTTTTTTTGGTAACATCAAATGCCGAGTGATCGAACCTGGCAAAGGAAAATCCTCGAGATGTAACGACTTTAATCTAAAGTTTTTCCCACAACCCAAGACCCAAAACTATAAGCTTTAGAGAGTCATATTTTCCCCTGCCAGGAGGGTTTGCTGAGGCCTCACATCATGATGTTACCAGCAACCTACCAAGTGCTCGTCCTTGGTGACTTAGGGCTGCGGGATCAACGTCCAGTCGACACTCGATGCTTCGTTAATTCTCATGCTACTTTGTTTAAAAATATTTCGCAGTTGTATGGTTTTATGGTGTCTTAAAGTGTCTTATGATGATTCATGGTTCACGCTTATACCGTTATAGTATGTTATGGTATGTTATAGTATGTTATAGAATGTTGTAGTCAGTGGCTTCATTGACATAGAACCAGCCACGTTGTAAAACCAACCCGGATGTTGCTCCACACTTACAATCGTCATGGTCATCATCATCATCATCATCATGATCATCATCATCATCATCATCACCATCATCTTAATCATCATATTCATCTTCATGAGGGGTCAAAATTCGCGACCCCCTCTGAGCAATATGCTGATTGGGGTAATAACACCAACTATATCTCCATGAGGGATCAAAATTCGACACCCGCTATGAGCAAGATGTTGATTGGGGTAAAAACATCTTTATCTTCATAAGGGATCACAATTCGCCACCCCCTATGAACAATATGTTGACTGTGGTAACAACATCAACTTTATCTACATAAGGGATCAAAATTCGCCACCCGCTATGAGCAATATTTTGATTGGGGTAATAACATCATCTTTATCTCCATAAGGGATCAAAATTCGCCACCCCCTTTGAACAATATGTTGATTGGCGTAATAACATAAACTTTATCTTCACAGCCACCTGGAGCTCCGCGTCTGGGTTGCAGCGAACATGTCTAAACGATCATTCTTTGTGAGGTTGTTTGGGAATGTTTGAGGTCAATATTATGTGCCCAAAGATATGACCAGTCCAGGGAATGTCACCGCTGGGGATGCAACAGTGCTGTCAGGCTTTGAACGAGAACCAACAAAACCATACAAAACCCTTGATAGCAGCCGCACACTTGAATTCCAACTAACCATAGGCATGAATGGACCACAAAAGTGATTGGGAAGGTGAACCGGAACCCGCTCCATCTGCAGAATATTAACGTCAAGTGAGGTCATCGTGGGCAAAAGACTCTCCAGAATCTGGATCGCTTGCCTCCTCATCAGCTGCCGACCTGGGAAAGGTTGGCTTGGACAGGTCAGGCTTGGGTAAAATCTGTGCACTGGGTGAGACAGCGCTCCATGACCCTACGAATATGGCGACATGGTGCAGCTAGACGCATGCTAGCAACTCCCGACAGTCTGTTTGGGCATCTATATTGAGTTTCTTGGTGACATTTGCACCCAAGATCTTGAAGAATTTTGTGTGTAAGCACTACCATTCTGATTGGAAATCTCGAGTGGGAGGGCATCATTCGGTATAAGTGACACAAGAAGAAGGCGAAAATTTCGAGGGCTGTAGAGCCCATGTTGATTCATCACCTTTCCCGCGATAAAAACAAAAACAAAACACCCAAGCACCCCAACGGGTTCCCATCAGCTGCACTGCCGTTGCTTCCGGCCGCCTTGCTGTCCTTGCTCTCAGCTGTTGCATTGGAAGCCTCCGTGGCCCCTTCTGTTTGTGCTGAACTGGGACCGTCTGCTTCGCTGGATGAGATCTTGGCAGCTTTGGGAGTGTCTTTCTTATCGTTCTGAAGATCTGAGGTCTTTGTGGATTTTGTGGCATCCTTTTGAGAAGTTCCCACGGTCTTGGTGGTTTCGCTGGTTTTGCCTTGTCTGGTTTGCTTCCTTGTTGTTGCTTCCTCCTCTGGAGCTTTTCCATTTGTAGTTTCATTGGAACTGTTGGGGTTGACTTGTCGGTTTGGTGATGTCGATGCCATATCCTTGTCTTCCGTTTGTTCCTCTGCACCCCCGGTCTCATTGAGAGTGCTTCTGTTGACTTGCCTGCTGCTTTGTGGTGTCCCATCTTTGTCTTCATCCCCAGGCTGCTTGACAGTTTTCGTGGTTCCCTCGGCAGGGGCTGGTGCAGGGGCTGGTGCTGCAGCGGGGGCTGGCACTGGAACAGCTGAAAACTTGGCAGCAGGATTCGAGTTCTCGGCCTGACGCGTAGGAACTGTAGGGGATTCAACCCCTCCAAAAAGGTGGCCAGGTGGCCACCCAAACAGATTGCGAATAAGATTTAATAAGCCTACAAACCCTTATCTGGTTGGTGGTTTCAATCCCTCTGAAAAATATGAGTTCGTCAGTTGGGATGATGATTCCCAATATATGGAAAAACAATCCAAATGATCCAAACCACCAACCAGTTATGGTTTGGTTTTTGGTGGTTACTAAACCTTACAATCCGTCTGAGATAAGGCGTTAGGCCAAATCAGGCTGGGTGGTTGGCTGGTTGATTCCCCATGACTGTTGGAATCCACGTGCAACATGCAACTGGTGCCATGCAACTGGTGTTGCAATGAACAGTACTGACAATGATGACACATGGACACCGTAAACATTATATTTTCATATTGATTAATATTGCACCTTGTGGCCCATCAACTATAGAGATACATCTATCATAAAAATCTTATAGTTAATGGGTGAGTCACTATATCTACCATAAACCATAGATATACTGAACTAAGCAACTAAGTGGGGATGGCGTTCACAGTATTTTACCATGATTCTTGTGCACCTGAGGGTGAAGCAGTATGGAAAGAATAAGTTTGGAGCGTCACAGTGGGGGCCATTTAAGGATGCGGCGTGTTTGAGACATGGCCATGCCTTTTAAACTGTTACCATCAAAAAAAATATAGTTTTGTGTTGATCTGGCTGAATGACTCTCACAGTCACTAACCTGCCTGACAAGCAAATACCATCACTGGCCAAACTAACTATTATAACATTTATGTGGCAATGACACTTAGTACATGAATACGTTTACAAATGCCTACAATATTATCATGAACATAAGATGTACTTCACGGTAAAATTACAATACATTTCTGCTACACATCGTCATCGGATATAAAACATGTATACGCATATTTATATATATATATCTCTCTCTCTCTCTCTTTCTCTCTCCATCCCCATCCCATGGATATGTACATCTACATATACCCTCTGGTAAACATTTACATAACTATGGAAAATCACCATTTTTACTAGGTAAATCCACTATTTCTATGGGCCATGTTCAATAGCAAACTGTTAGTCATTACCAGAGGGTATGCATAGCAATCACAATCTGGGACTTCCTGTGGCGCCGTGGCGCCTCCACAACCGCACCCACCGGGGCTGCCGGTGGTGCCGCGGCAGGTGGAGGGGCCAGCACCTGCACGGAAACACCATGGTTTAATTTGCCATGGGATGGGTCAAAACCTGACGTACCCCTGTAGTTCACATCAAAATAACCATGGTAAAAGTCTTGTTTTTTTTTTGGCTCTTGTATGCCACGTATGCCCGGAGGCCGCCGGAAGGCCCGGGTCCTGTCGCAAGCCACTGTGAACACTTGACTAGCATGTTTTGAGCTGGGCGCTCAAAGAAACAGCTCTTTGAAAGCTGACTCAGCGACAGTGACAGGGAAAAAGAATCAAGAACAAGTTGCATAGGACATTAAAGATCAATGATTTCATCATCATGTAGCGTACATGTTACTTCCCATGGGGCACTGCAGAATAGCCTGATATAGCGCAACGAATCCTTGAAATTCCTGCTGCGTTCAACCCTGCCTCCGCCGACAACAGGCTCTCCGGTGAGGTGCTGCTTACGACCGGCACTTGTACTGCAACCTGCCAGCGAACAGTGACATTGACATTGACCTACTGAGTTGAAGAAAAACATATGGAATCACTTTGTGTAACATGCACCAACGTGTAATTATGCGACTGTCCGTCTGTATGAACGTGTTATTCCCCACCTGCCAGGCGAGGGTTGTTAGATTTTATCAGAGCTGTTGTCCTCCTCCTCATCCTCCTCCTTCTCCTCCTCCTGCAGTTTCTCCTCGACCAAGTTTGCATCAACTTCCACCTCCACTTCCGCCTTGCCAACTCTTCGCCAAGCTCTTCGCCAACTTCCGAGCTCAGTGCGCACTGCTGGACCTCAACCTGGGACCTTCCCAGCTCAGTGCGCAGCGCTGGACCTCAACCTGGGACCTTCCCAGCTCAGTGCGCACCGCTGGACCTCAACCTGGGACCTTCCCAGCTCAGTGCGCACCGCTGGACCTCAACCTGGGACCTTCCCAGCTCAGTGCGCACCGCTGGACCTCAACGGCCAGATAGAATGCCAGAAGATATGCCAGATAAAGTGCCAGAATGTTTGCCAGATAGAATGTCAGAAGATTTGCCAGATAATATGCCAGAAGATATGACAGATAGTGCCAGGTGGCATGCCAGAAGATATGCCAAAACATATTGCAGAAGATATGCCAGGTAGAATGCCAGAAGATATGCCAGATAGAATGCCAGAAGATATGCCAGATAAAATGTCAGAAGGTATGTCAGATAGGATGCCAGAAGATTTACCAGTAACAAAACGTATAGATGTCATGGTGGGGATAACTCGAAGTAAAGTAATTAATGAATGTGGTTTTATGCATGCATGGATGTATGCATGGATGCGTGGATGTGGGTATAAATATGTATATTATATATATATGTATATGTATATGTGTAGATATATACTTATCTTTTCAGATGGATTTGTACAAAAGGTGGCTTCATATTTGGTGCTATCACCCATATCATCCAGTTCTTGCTTCAGTCTACACGCAGCGAATCACAGTCATTATCTGCCTAAATAACTTAGCTGCTTGGCCCAGGTATCCAGGACTCCCTAGCATCGTTCCCTTGGTTTAGAATTTTCACAGGAAGCCATTGATACCAATCCTGTATCTGCCTTGGGATTGCAACAGCGTACTTGCGGGTTCCAAGGACCAGTTCCACCATGGTATTGGCCTTGAATCCTTGAACATCCTGGAGAAAAAAACGCCCAACAGTTGGATTAACAGAATAATGTGCTACTACCGTTCATGCATAAAGCGGCCGCTTGTTATGCTTTTAAATGGCATATTTCACATCCTCCTTGGAATGAGGAATCTCAATTGAGCTTCGAATTTGGCTGAAACCAGCAAGGACATCGGTAACCGTTGTGTGTAATGCCAACCCTGAAAGTTAACAACGGTTTTATTTGAAGTATTAAAGGCACAAGTATAGCTAGAACTGGTCGACATGTGTGTATATATATAATAAGCATATAAATACAAATATTTATATATAAATATGAATTGTAATATCTATATCTATATATATATATTATATTGAAAAATAAACAAATATTTTTTTGAGTGTATATACATATATCGCATATATATGTGTGTAATTACATGTATACATACATATGTGAATATAATATGTACCTGTAACATAATGTAACATACCTTGACTGCACCCCCGTTGCCTGGGTCACTGCAGGCGCCGGCGCCGCAGGCGCCGCAGGCAACGCGGAAACCGCAGGCGCGGGTGCTGCGGGTGGTGCAGGTGCTGAAGCCTGCGATGATATGATGGATATATTCATTTATTTATCTATTTATATATGCATATTCATATCGCAAATTTACACTCAAAAATATATATGAAATATTATGAAATGAACTATACTAGTATGTTGCTCTAACGGGTTTCTTTTCTTTAGACCTTTTGTGTTGCCTTAACTTTGGGGTAGATGCTACCTGAGTTTTTGGGTGATACAAAAAAAAGTTAAGGTGACACAGGTAATATATAAGAAAAACTAAGGTTACACAAGTAAAAAGTTAAGATGACACATAGCGAGAAGTTGAGGTGACACAAAGGGATAAGTAGGCTCTAAAGAGACCCCAACAAATCGTGGTAGTGCTACACCCATATGTATATATGGTTGTTGATCAAAATTCCTTTTTCCCGGAACGGCCATTCTTCGCGAATAAAAATTTTACTTTCGCGAAACTTTCGCGAACTCCATGTTTATCTTTCGCGGGGCCCATGTTGGCCAACAACACCTCTTATAAAGATTCGTTCACCACCTGCCAAATTACGCCAGAGAATCACGGATCACTTCTTGATAGCCTTTTAAACATGCAGCTAGCATTATAATTACCAAACCTAGCTTAACCCCAGGATCCTCAAAATCCATTCTTTTACCATCAATATCTGTTCCTCATTTCCATTTAATTTCCATGCAAAATGTTGGTTCAGATTTCACACACTTGCAGGCAGAAGGACAAAAGTGATAAAATCTAACAACCCTCACCTGGCAGGTGGAGAACAAGACTCCACAGCCGTAGCCGTAGCCGTAGCCATTGGTGAATCTAGTTGTTGAAACTCGGTAGTACCAGGACCATCTCACATGATAACAGTATGATTCCAAGGCCCGTCCAACCTCAACTGGTAGGTCTGGTAATGGTAGGTGCTGGCTGGTATGTCCCCGCTGGTACGACCAGGAAGGGTTATTTTCCTGGGTGATCTAGGCTTGAAATGGGTTCCCCAAATGGCTTTGGAATGGATTTTGAACAGATCCTGGCTAAAGGGAGGAAAATAGAAAAAACATGGATATTTTCGAGGAAAAATCCATTTTTTTCCATTTTTCAAGGGTAGTCAATATCCATTTTATTTCCATTTTATTTCCATTCTCCAGGTTCAAGGCTGGTAAAAATCCATTTTTTCCATTCCCCATTTTCAAGGCTAGTAAAGCAATCTATGTTTTTCCAGTATTCCATTCTCCGCCTTCAAGGCTAGTCAGAATCCATTTCTTTTTCCTTCTTTCCATTCTCTGTTTTCAAGGCTAGTCAAAATCCTGCCGGCCCTTTATGTCCACCCTTTTCTCAATCCACTGTATTGTTCATGCCGTAGTGTATCAAGCTATCAATTGACAATACATACATGCATACATACATGCATGCATGCATACATACATACATAATGACTAACTCATGTATGATGGTGATCAGAAGTGAAAAAACCTCCAGTGCCAAAAGTCCTGTGAGCCAATCGCTGGCAAAATGGATATCAGGAAGGGAAACTCACAGCATTGCAAAATAAATGGATATCAGATATACAAAAAAAAACACATATAAAAACACATATGCTGGGAAGTAGGTTAAGCTAGTTTCGTAATCATAAAGCTAGCATCACGGAATCCCTTCTCAGGGCAGATTGTTGCTGACTAGGTTTTTTGGCAAGGTTTACTGGTCCACCCCCTTCAACATGCACTTTGACTTTCGCCCGCTCTTTCGCATAACTTTCGCGGAACTTTCGCGAAAATATCCCTATTCACAGACCCAGGCCATCAGCAGGGGGTGCATTGAAGGCAAACGAACACCAAGGGCCTTGGTGCTTGGCTCTCGCAAAGCCTCACTTTTGGAAACTTGGCTACTGCATTTGAATTTGGAGCTTGTTTCTTGAGACTTCAAAAAGCATCATTAGGTAGTGACAGCGGCAGGTGCAAGGATGTGCTTCAGGACCATGGCGTTTGGCTGTTGCGAAGTCTCGCCTTTGGAAGCTCGGCTGCTACCTATGAAGGGCGTGATTGTCCACAAGCACCACCATACTGGGAACTGAACCAGAACCAAACCGAAATTCTTAGTGCCCTTCTCCTGCCGGACCCCGGGCGGCAGTGGGTGGCAGCCCTTTACATAATGATTATGATATCCAACTTTCGCGAAACTTTCGCGAAACAAAATTTTACTTTCGCGAACTCGAAAAAAAACTTTCGCGAAGGTTTCCAACATAACATGCACGGCTTTCGCAATTAAAACTCCTTACAAGGACCTTTAGATCGATCACCATATATATATATATATGTTAAAAAGATACTCAAAGTGCATATGGATATAAGAAAAAGGACATGATACACATCAATGTTCAAGCATTTTCTGATGACTACCCCCCATGCGGCCCGTGCTGAAACTGAGCCCCAGGGCTCCCATTGGATCAACTTGTTGGTTTTGATCTATCTATTCGAAACATAGTTTTTTTCTCATTTCTCAAGCCTCCAAATTTCATGAAATGTGCCCGAATCTGTCCACCAGTATCATCAAATCTATTCAAATCGGATCATTCAATCAATCTGCCTCTGTCTATCGATCTATCTTTTTGATCTATCCATCCATCTGAATCTATCCATCTAATTATCTACTTCAGCAGTTTAGCTGCCGTGGCCAAGCCTTCGCATTCATCGCTTCCATGACCGCCTTGGGAGACAGCGCAGCGCTCGCGGCGCTGTTACCGGGACCAGTGCTGGTACCGGCACTGTGTGGGAGCACCTGGGAAACGTTGATCCGAAGGACAGCAAAGGCACAATGTTTATAAATCTTTGGGTTAGTTATAGGCATAGGTTTTTTGCTACTAAATTTTGAACTTCAGCCCAAGCGTTCTAAAATTCCGAATTTCACCATGACCCCCACACAAAATCGTGGAGGTATGACCAGAAGGACTCACCCAGCGGGCCATGCAATTGATGCGTTCCATTCTTTTCCCCCACATCAAAGTATGATTTATGAGCCTTGGCCGTTTGAGATGGCTGTTGAGCAAACAAGATCAGTGTCCCCTAAACGTGCCGGGTTCCATGGGGTGCGGTTCTTGCAATCAACCATGCAATTGTTTTTGAGTTGAGTAACGTCCCTCCAGTTTCACGTTTTTTTAGCCTTCAGCGTTGCCTGGGGCAATTGGCAAACTTTCAGCACCGTTGCGCTAGCTGCTGGCTGAAAGGTATGCAGGGCTATGTCTTAAACTTACAGTCCTCAACCCACCAACGCTGTTTTTGGATACACTTAAGTGGGATCAAATGGGTATTGGTCAAATAGATGGTGCAGAAACAAAACAACAACCATCAAAAGCGGGTCCAATTTATGGTGCCCGAATTTTGAGACCCAAATCTTGGCATAAATGGTCCTTCGCAACCGGAACTGAAACTAGCAGCATGGACCAAGACCCTGGTGCCCTTTGTGATGTGATGATTCATGTATGTGTGTGTGTGTGTGCACATGTGCGTGTGAATATGTGTACTATAAACATATGCCCATGAATGTATATATATATACATAAATACATACATACATAAATACATACATACATACATACATACCTACATACATACATACATACATTAATACATACATACATACATACATACATTACATTACATTACATTACATTACATTACATACATACATACATACATTACACATATATAAACAAATATGTATGTATATGCTACCGGCTGGGAAACCATACGTGAGTTTTTGCTGGTTCGGAATGGGTGGGGTGGGGTGGGACGAGATCGTCTCCAGCGTTTGGGGTGGGGTGGGGTGGGGCAATAACGTTCAACCTGATGCTACGTTGTAAAATCTTCTTTATCCTTCTTTCTTGCGTGTCTATGTCCAACCGCAGATGATTTCTTAAAAAAATCCGACTGTTTCTTTCTTTTCCTATGGAACAATGAAAAATCTTTAAAACTTTACATCCTGCAGAAGCATGATTTGGAACATGGATGTTCATAAAACGTGCCCAGAACCACACAACGTGGACGAAAATAAAATTCCCATGTAAATGAGGACAGAAACCACAAAGACACAAATTCTCACGCTGAGAAAATGCTGCAAATACCGGCAAATGAAACGACGCACACAAAGCTGGATTCAGAAAAACCGTTAAAACGCACGCGCGGTAAACCATCCGCCGGGTATGTATATGTATTCACGCTGCCACATGCACATACATAATAAATAATGTAATTAAACATTTATATACAGTATCTACGTATATTTCTCCGTAGGGATCACCAATCTACTCCGAGTGATAGATGCGAAGAGATGAAATTAGATTTTTAGATCGACACAAGATTGACTTTTGGCTAGATTAGACTCTTCAACCTGTAGGTGTTCCATCATTTTCTTAACTTTCCTTGTTCCAGTCGTATGCCTCCCTATGGCCCTATGGATGAAATCGCCAAGTCACAGGTGCGCCAGACTGCAACGGCTGAGCCATACGGCCCATGGGGCTCATGGGGCCCATGGGGAAGTATCCTCAGGAAGTCATGGAAGATTCAGGGCCCATGGCAGCCCAATGGTAAACCCCCAAAAGATCCCCAATCAAAACTGGGCTGAGATTTCCACAGGATTTGATGTGGCTGTTTCATTGGGGGTTGATATTATGCCTGGGGTATTGGCGGGTGTTTTTCTGATGTTTTCTTTTGAGTTGATGAACAAACCCCAATCAGAGCAGTTGATGGGGAGGAATGACCCTAAAAACGAAGGCCTTATTTGGTGGGTGACGCCCAATGATTTCAAAAATAGTGGTAGCCCCACTTGGAGATGCATATCTTCGGATGACCAGACCCTGTGCAGAAACAAACCTGCCGCGGCCCCAAACCAACTTCCCCAAGTTTCAAGAGGGAGGGGGTGGTAGAAACATATGAGCACAAACACGGTTTGCAAGGTCTAAAGCCTTTTATTGTGCATGGTGCTATGGAGTAGTTCACGGAGATGTGGAACCATTCAGGTTGAGGGACATCTGAGAAATCGGAAAGGCATATTACTTCATCACTAACTTTATCTATAAACGTATATGTACAATATTCACTATTTCATTCATGGAAGTGCTATATCATCAGCTACATCCAGAAACATCATGTTTAAACGAAAAAGCATCTGTGTTTCTTTTCCCAGGTTCTCCATCCAAAATCCCCAAAATCTCTCCAAGCTTCCCATGTAAGGTGCCATCATCTGTTGCACCTGTTGCACCTGTTGCACCTGTTGCACCTGTGGCACCTGCCATCCATAGGCTCCATAGGCTCCATAGGCTCCCAAATATCCCGGGGGCCCAGCAGGCCCCCGCGGCCCTGGGCGACCTTGCTGGCCCTTGGGGCCCTTGGAGCCCTTGGGAGGAAAACCAGGTCCGGGAGGTCCAATGGAAGCAGCCGCAGGGGCCTTAGATGTGGAGCCATCTACACATCATTGTGGCCATTATGTGTATAAATATAATTATAATATATATATATATATGTATATAAGTATTACTGTTATAATTACGATTGTTATTATTGTACAATTACATGAAATCATATCATTTCATATCCTTTCATATCGTACCTTATCGTATCATATATCGTATCATTTGGTATCATATCAAATATTCCATGCTAATTGAAATTGTATCTCAAATTGTGTTGTATGGTATTGTACATGTTTTCTTATGTTATGATATGTTGTGTTATTCTATGAATACTTGAATAAATAAATGTACGTGTATATATATATGTGTATTACGAAAATCAAAACAATGCCATGTATATCTGTATATATATATAGCATGAGCACGTGCACATCATAGAGTTTTCAGTGCGTCATTCATAAATATGATGAGTGCTTTCATGGAAATGAATATGTGCAACAGATGGAGGGCAAGCACAAAACATACAAAAACGAATACTGAAGATGTGACCAACAACAATAGCCATGAGTCCATCAGTCAAGTTTCAGTGGCTTAAAAAAAAACGAGAGGCACAGCACGGCACCCTTCAAGAGGCACAACAAGGCTTCGGCGAAACAAGGAGACATTTAGAAACAGCTTCGCGAGTGGTTGGTGACAATATGACACTGCTGAGTGATGGATGAACATTTCGAGTTGAACATGCAAGAATGTCTTCTAAGATGTAGTAGCAGCTGGGGAATGATGGGAATGTTTTGAGTGTTGGACCTCAGATTTCTCCGGTTCTGCTTAAGTCTGAGAAGTTAGGCGAAACCACATGAAGTAGTAGCCTTAAAATCTATCAGATACTGCACGTTTGGAGTCTTTGATTCATCTTAATACCCGCCAAAGTGGTCATATAGCAGGCCACAAGCAGACGGAAAGATATACATGCTACATCATGCTACATCATGCTACCCCTCTTGGAAATAGTTAAGAAATGTCAAGAATAGGAAAGGAACAATCCCAACCCAATTCATCAAATCACATCGTTTATGACTAGCGTTTCGGTGCAGACATGGGGCCGCGGCCGATGCTTGCAGCTTGTAGCCACTAATCAAAGGGACCTGGAGGAAATCCATGGAAATCCAGATTTTTCCAGGATCATCACACTTAAAAGCTACAAGTTTCTACGGAAACTAAAAAAAACAGGTAGTAAAATCCATCAGGACCTGGATAAGATATCCCATATGCTCCATGGTGCTGGAATATTTACCTACATGTGGACCATTTTTGGGGTAAATGTAGGTACATATTCCATACATGGAGCATCTGGGTATGATAGGATATGATAAAATAATGTAATAAGATATGAATAATATGAATACATTTGAACCATGTAATGTTTCCAATGATCATATGTTATCATATCATAAACCATGCAATGTTTCCAATCAACCTGGATCGCATGCGGGCCTGGATCGCAAAGGCCAGGAAGAACACCTCAGCAAAGCCCACTTGGCAAAGTGCAGTTCAGAAATGACTGGATATCTTAAGCTAATTGAGTGAAATCATTGAAATCGTGCATGCATTAAGTGTCCCTATCATGGTTGGTTGAATCTTTTGTTTCTAAAATTCCTAAGCATCAGTCCCCCAGCCCTCGGCACCTGCCACATGCGGCGCTGCGTCGCAAAACGCCCGGAAGCGGGCGCTTTACGCGCGACGCACTGCGTTACGGAGCGGAGCCATCCACGGCTGCAGGGCATAGAGGCATAGAGATCACTGCTGGGCAGAGTGGACCAAGTCTTGTTCGGTTTTAGTCTCCTTGTTTGGTCCTATCATGGTTGTGAATGTTGTGATGTTCTGTTATTTTTTGAGGGAATCCAACCGAGGTGTGGATCTGTCAGGTGTGAGATGCCTCTCTCTTTTTAGGACTTGGTCGGATGATAGTCATAATGAATGGTTGGCACAAGCTGGGATCCACGCATCGTATTGCATGTGGAGTTACCTAATTATTTATGGCTGCTAAATAAACCATGCTGGCTCAACCCCAGTCGAAACCAGGCGCATCAGCCCAGGTCCGGAGCACCCCAGGTGGCACTGACTTTTCATTCTGAAGCAATCATTGTGGATGCGCATTTGGGCAGCATCTCTGCTTGTTGTGACATTCCGTGTCTGACATTCCCTAAAAACGCTCCTCCCATCTCCTCGACCATCACCGGCCGTCCGAATTAACGCATCGAATTGGACCAGCTGGGAGAATTGGACTCACGGTATGAGCGGGTATGAACCATAGCAAGAATGGCATACATTTCGGAAATTCCAAGCAAAATTGATTTTGACTCAAACAAAAAAGGGGAATCAAGTTATTCAACCAACAAAACCTCAACAAACATCAGGAAACTGTCGTGAATGCTCACAACATCACAAAAGCATGGATGCAACAGGATGCAAAAGCAGGAAAAATCTGAAGTGGCCAAATGGTCTTGAATTGCCTCCATTCTTCTTCCGATCACACTACCCCCTCTGCAGCGTGCTGAGTGCAAAGCGAAAACAAATGATAGTAGCAATCAGAATGTGAAACAAACTACTTGGCCACTACACTTCAAGTAATCCAATCAATTAAGTTTGCTGACAAGTCCCTTCCCAGTCATACTGGCACCAGTTCACATATATGTTGACATCAGTAGGGTAAAGTACCAACTGGAAGCGCCCATTAGGCTGGCTGAGTGCTGGCTACTGCCGGTTGCAAACTCCCTCTCGGTCGCTCTTCAACGGCATGCGCCAATTGCCAATTACTTGCTGAGAGGGTGGCTTGGCCAATTGAAACACGTACAGCTGAAAGTCTTGACCAAGCAAGAAGGGCATAGAATAGACTGGTTCCATGCTGTGTGGGCCGCGGTTGTACACCAAATGGTGCTAAAGACTACTCTATAAGTTGCCTTCAACCTTCATTTCACCCAAGATTTGCACCTAATTATTGCTCCAGTGCAAGATCGGGCCGTGCGTCCCAATTAGGCTTCTTAGGCATCTTCAAAGCCTCTTCCAGCAGTTTCAATACCTCAGGTGTAGCCTCCAGCCCGCCGGCAAGGTCTGACAGAAATCGTTCAGAATCATTCTGTTTCGATCATACATGCAGTTGTCAGCAGGAACACCACAATCACGATCAATGGATTATAACCACCAGCTTCATCCTCCTCATCATCACAATAACTACCACCATCACCAACACCATCCAGGATCCTTATACCCGTTCAAGCCATTGACTGCACTGCATCTTCGTTGTCATTAACAATATCTTCACCTTCATTTTCCAGCTGATTCGTCCTCGTCATGAGTTACTTGAAGCCACCTCGGCTTGAATTCTCTTCATATCATATCGGCATATATCGGCCATAGAATGGACTCATCAAGAGGATCAACGCCATCTTTTACGGCTTAAAAACATGCGTATGTATCTATCTATCTATCTATCTATCTATCTATCTATCTATCTATCTAGAACTGTATACTCCAAAGGGTTACATACCACATACTTATGTTCACCGCTTCCAGCCAGATCCTATAAAACAATGGAATATGTTTTTCCTCAAAAAATGTGAAAAATGTAAACCAAAAAAGCAACCAGAAAAAAAAAACAAAAAAAAAACAAAAAAAATGCCAAAAAAAAACAAAGGCAAAAGGAACATAGAAAAAGCAAAACTTCAAATCTCAATCTGTATTTGGTTGCAAAAGCAAATACCTGGCCTCATGCAAACAAATATTCAAATTACCAGCAGCAAGCAAGAAGAACATGGAGCAAAAACCTATTCCTTCTATTCTAACAATGATAAAATCCAAATCAGAAAACATCATGTCCTTCAAAATTGCCATTGCACGCATAAGTAAGAATGAACTTTTTCAAAGCAAGATGGTCACAAGATGGTCACAAAACTAACAAGTACAAGTAACAGTAAGTAACAAAAATCACAAAAGTGCACTAAGGCTAAGGCATAAGGCTGCTTTAAGGCAGAAAAGCAGAAGCAACAGGGAAATGGCACGATACTAAAGAATAAATTAGATGCTAACTGCTAACAGTTATTATTAGCAGCATCAGTCCAATTGCTTCCTCAAAGGCTCTAAGAATCTAAGATTCCAAAGCTAACCCAGGCTCTCTTAGACTGTGCTACTTTAAAGCCCAGGGCCCAGGGCCCAGGACCCAGGCCCTCCTTGAATCATAGACATGCCAGGGCTGCCATGCAAGGCTGGGCAGAGCATATTGGGAAACAAAAAATATTTGAGCAGCAGGAAATGCTGTGAATACCTACCAGGCCACATTCCCTTAGAATTTCTTAATTGATTTGCTGCTTTTTGTTTTGCTTTTTTGTTGTACATTGTACATTGTATATGTTTTTACTAAAAAGTTTTTACATATTTTTGTTGGACTTCTATAGTTTTAGAGTTTTAGACAGACTTTAAAACATTAGGACTTTAGGACTTTAAGATCTGGAATCTGGCTGGTAATGATACTAATAGCCGCCATATTTGCCATATTCATATTCCATATTGCCATATCAGATTTCATCCCTGATGAGATGACAGAGCTAGTACCTGGTACCTGGTCATTGCCATTCCATGAAGCCAGATTTAATAGATTGATCAGATTGCATGGTCACCTTTTCTTGCATGTGACCTTTGGATGCTTTCGCTATAACTTCACTCTATAGTCAGTTATTTGGACAGAGGCATTTTGGCCCTTTTTGTCTCGCAGATATATTCGATATCTGCTACCTGCTACCTGTTACATGGGTTTCCTGGTATAAATTTACAGGGCGTGAGTTAGATCGTCTGTTCAACAGGGGACCAATGCTCAGTTACCAATTCAAGCTGCCTAGCGGCATAGCCCCGGCAGCCGACAAGTGAAATGTCCCCGCGGGAATAGGAATTGAAGGCAAAGAGGCAAAGAGGTTAGTTTGAAAGAGAATTTTTTGAAAAAGATGATGGGAATGGAAATATTTTGTTTATGTCTATGTTATGTCTGTTATGTCCAAAGAAAGAAATTTGAAAGAGTGGCTGCGAGATTTTGTAGCAAAAGAGACTGCTACTGATACTTACTGTTCCATACAGCCACTGAGTCGCTGAGTAGCTGGTATCTGGTACATTGTGTACATTGGTACATTGGTACGTTGACTTCAACCCTTCACACTGTTGGGCTCGGCTTGGTCTTTGGCTGTGGCAATTGGGAATTTGCCGTGTGTGTATGTGTCATTTCTAGTCTTAGTCTTAGTGACCTAGTGACTCTTAGTGACTTAGTGTCTTAGTCTTAGACTTAGTCATACTCTGAATCAAAATCTTGGCCGCTTGCCTTGCCGCTGGGCCAGCGGCCAGCCGCCAGCCAATCGATCCAAATAACCGACCTAACCGCAACCTAACCCGCTTGAGACCAATCAGACCTATCCGGTCCAATGCCTGCTGAAACACTGTGTTATTTGACTCTTTGACTTTGCCGTTTTCCGTTTGCCCGCATGTGATCTGTTGGTTGCCGGGTACGGGTACCGGTTGGTTGGTTATGGTTGGTTTCTCTGCTTTTTAGATTTTAGATAGATAGTTACTTACAAGGTCGACCTTGTTAGTTTCGCACACGCTCGGTTCGTTTGGCTTGGCGGCTTGGCCGACAGAGATAGACTTAGACAGACAGAGACAGACAGAGACAGACAGAGAGAGAGAGGCAGGGACAGAGAGACAGAGAGGCAGGGACAGAGAGACAGGCAGACAGGCAGACAGGCAGGCAGGCAGGCAGACAGACAGACACAAAGACACACAGACAGACACAGACACAGACACAGACACAGACACAGACACAGACACAGACAGAAAGACAGCGGATCAATAGGCGTGTAAAGCGCAAAACACAGCCGTCGCCGTAGCCGTTATCGCCGTTGTCGTTGTTGCCGCCGTTTGGGAGAAGTTGTTTTGTTTTGTCAAGTTTTGTCGCCATCGCCGTCGCGGTTGTTTCAATTTCGCCGCAATGCCCGTTTGTTGTCGAAAACGAAAATGAATGAAAACTGAAATCTGAACTGAAATCACGCAAATGCAAAGCAGCAAAACCCAACATGTGATCAATGTGATCACACTTGAAGAAATCCTTTGACTGTCACTCAGCCGACCACACAAGTCACATGTTTTTTTTTCACGCCTTGCGGCCCTGCGGTCCTTGTGCCTTTCGGCAAGTCAGTCCTGAGAACATTCAGCTTGTGGCCGCTGTGGCCAATGCAGTTTCGTCCATCAGACATCAGACATCAGAAAAATCTACGAAAGCTTGACCGAGTGTGAGAACGACCGTTGAGACGCATTGGACACCTGTGACCTTGAGGTCCCATTTGATGGGGGTCGATGATGTTCCCTGTGATGAACTTCAGAAAGCTGCTGCAGATGCTGCTCGCTTCCGCTTCATGGATTTGGTCAAGATGTTTGACCCTGACACATTGGAACCCTTGGAATGGTTTTTGACAGCATATGAGCCCCTACTGAGTACTGACTGAGATCCAGAGTTTGCAGCGGCAGCAGAGAGATTCAAGGGCAAAGGCCTCACCATGGACATCCGTATCCACCACACAGATCAGCAGGGCTATCATCCCCTGCTGATGTGTGTGGTGGATACGGGAACCGCACTGTAGATGGAAGCAAACCGCAGCCAGAGCGAAACCAGATGGAGTCATCCGTATCCACCACACAGATCAGCAGGGCTACCATCCCCTGCTGATGTGTGTGGTGGATACGGGAACCGCACTGTAGATGGAAGCAAACCACAGCCGCCACAGCCATAGCGGCCATAGCGAAACCAGATGGAGTCAGAGTCAGATGAAGACAGTTCGGTCCAACACGGCTGCTGCTTCATGATATTCACTACTGCTACTCATTACTCAACGAATTGAGATACGATTCGTTGCGATGTCAATGTTACAATGTTGCGGACATTCCAGTGATCACTGAGATCACTGAGCAGCACTGATTCCATTCTGATTCTGATTGATCCCAATCAAACTATCAAACCTTGCAATTGCCAAGGCAAATTTTCTGTCCCTCGCGCAGGTGGTGCCAGGATCTGAATCTAATGACTGTGACTTGCTATTGACATGGCTGTACTGTGTCCCAAAGTGACAAGAGAGCGGGCCAGCCAAGCCAAGGTCCTGTGCTTACCAAAAATTCCAATGTGACTGTACAGTACAGTACGCTGTATGAGAATATGATTCAATATGATGACTCTATTGATCACAGGAAGGAAATTTAGAAGTCAAACTTCAGACACTTCAGACAATATGGACAATCTAAAAGCCAAGATGTGGCAGAAGCGTGGCAGCCGGCAGAAAAGATAGACAGCTAGATCAGCTAGATTAGATTAGATAGATTCATAGAAAGATAGGTAGATGGGTTGGAAAGTAGACAGGTCAGATAGAAAGAAGGATAGATAGATAGATCGATGGCTAGATACATTCTATCGGATAGATGGATTGCTTGATGGATAGAAAGATAGATAGATAGATAGATAAATAGATAGATAGATAGATCAGATAGATCAGATAGATCAGATAGATCAGATAGATCAGATAGATCAGGTGGATCAGATAGATCAGATAGATCAGATAGATCAGATAGATCAGATAGATCAGATAGATCAGATAGATCAGATAGATCAGATAGATCAGATAGATCAGATAGATCAGATAGATTAGATAGATAGATAGAAAGAAAGAAAGAAAGAAAGATAGATAGATAGATAGGTAGGTAGGTAGATAGATCGATAGATAGATAGATCAGATAGATCAGATAGATGGATAGATTAGATAGATAGATTCATGATAGGCAAATAGATAAGCAGAAAGATAGAAAGACCGATAGAGAGGCAGATAGATAGACAAAAACAAAAGATAAGTAGACAGGAAGTGATAGTGACAGTGAGACAGATAGATCAGATAGACTCGACTATGATTATATACAGAAAGATAGATAGAAAAACAAATAGATAGACGGGTAGATAGATAGAGGTAGTTGTAGTTGTAGTTTGTAGTTATTGTAGTTGCAGTTGTAGTTGTAATTGTAATATAGTTGCAGTTGTTGCAGCCGCAGTCGTAGTTGCAGTTGCAGTTGCAGTTGTATGTGTAGTTGTAGGGGTAGCGGATGTGTTAGTTGTAGTTGTAATATTGTAGTGGTGTAAATTGCAAATGAAGTTGTAATTGTAGTTAGTTAAAAACAGTTAATAATAATAGTTGTAATCGCAGTTGTAATTCTAGTTGTAGTTACTTGAGGCCAAAGGGAAGGGAACGAAAGCTATCAATTTGAAAGTGGGAAGGGTAAACCAACGAGATTTCTGAGTGAGGCAGCTGAGAGAACGCATTGATTTCTGTTATGTTGGCACGCCGCAAGACAGTTCTACGGTGTTATTTTGGCATGGTACCAGGTACCAAATCGGACTGTTTCAAGTCAAAAGCAGCGGCACCAAATCGGAAGCTTCGCATTTATGTTGGGACAGTAGCGGTGGGAGATGGGAGGCTTTGAAGTTGTGTTGCATGAGTAGCGGTACCAAATCGAATGTATCAAGTTGTGGTGCAAAAGTAGCGGTACCAAATCGGATGCTTTGAAGGCTTGTTGCAAAAGTAGCGGTACGAAATTGGATTCTTTGCAGTTGTGGTGCTAAAGTAGCGAGCGGTACCAAATCGGATGCTGTGAAGGTGTGTTGCAAAAGTAGCGGTACCAAATCGGATGCTTTGAAGTGTGGTGAAAAAGTAGCGGTGCCAAATCGGATGCTTGGAAGTTGTGTTGCAAAAGGAGCCGTACCAAATCGGATGCTTTCAAGTCAAAAGTACAGCGGCCTTGAATTTGTGATGCAAAAGTAGCGGTACCAAATCGGATGCTTTGATGTTGTGTGCAAAAAGAGGGAAAGCAAAGCGGATGCTTTCAAGTTGCGGTGCCAAAATAGCAGTACCAAATCGGATACTGGATTAGGAGGAAGTGAGGTGGTGGGTGAGACAAGCGGCTGGTAACGGTACGGCCAAAGAAGCTACATCCCCGGCCCTACACTGTGCTTGGCATTGGTGTGACTTGGCACGGTCACATGTCAAATGCTTCAAAAAGTTGTCATGAAATTAGCCGCGTCTTGTCAAGTTACGCAAAACCCGGGAGAAGATGCATCAACGCGATGTGGCAATACCAAATTGGGTGCTTGCACCCTTGTGATATCCATCACTCTGTCTTCTCTCCAAAGAAGTGACCCTCCGCGACCCCTTCAAAACACATGGACCAGGGAGGGTTTGAACCTGCAGAGGGGGGGGCCCTTCATGCGAATGGTTCACTTCAGCCAGAAACCTTTGATGTGATAGATCACTGCCTCTTCCCGAAGACTGCCCCCAATACATTCCTAAAGGAAAGCCAACTCCAGCTAGCAAGCTAGCTTTCGTGACTAGTTGTGGTTGCAGTTGTAAGTAAGGGTAGTTGTAGTAGTTGTAGTTGTAGTTGTAGTTGTCTTAGCGATGTAATTGTAGTTGTAGTTTTGTAGCTGGTAGTGGTAGTGATAGTGTGGCAGGGTTACACAGATATATGGCACGTCTGCCTAAACTTTACTAAACTAAACTACATTGCATCATTAATTACTCATTATATACTTACTTATTACTCATTACTCATTTCATTACTCATTATCCATCATTACCAAAAGGTGGTGGCGGAAGTTTCAAAGATCGGAAACAGGAAACCGTTTAGGAGAGGTTAGTCGCTTAGTTAATTAGTTGTTGTGATGCAGGGATGGCAGAGCGAGCCTGCTGATGGATTGAGAAGTGAGAAGTGGTTGGAGGCAGCGCAATGTAGTTGTAGCAGCGTAGTTGTAGTTGTAGTTAGTAGTTATTGTAGTTAAGTTGCAGTTGTAGTTGTAAGTTGTAATTCGCAATGTAGTTGCAGTTGCAGCCTTAGTCCTAGTTGCAGTTGCAGTGGTAGTTGTAGTTGTGGGTGTAGTTGTAGGGGTAGTGTTTGTTGCCGTTGTACTTGTAGTGCAGTTAAAGTTGTAGTTGTAATTGTAATTCTAGTTGCTAGTTGTAGTTGTAGTATTGTAGGGGTACGGGTATGGGTAGTGATAGTGGTAGTTGTAGCTTGAGTTGTGTTTTGATTATGGCTGTAATGAAATGGATTTAATTTCATTGTAATGTTGTATTGAATAGTTAGTTAGTAGTTGTAATTCTAGTTGTTGTAGGGGTAGTGGTAGTGGATGGTGGTTGAAGTTGTAGTCACAATTGCAGCAATTGCAGTTGTAGTTGCATCTGTAGTTTCTAGTTGTAGGTCTTGTATCTTGCAGGTGTAGTTGTAATGTAATGATATGTATAGTAGTTAGGTTGTAGATTGCAGTTGTGGTTGTATAGTGTGTAGTTGTAGGTTAAGTTGAAGTTGTAATTTTCTTGTAGCGGCGTTGTGGAGTGCAGTTGTAGTTGTAGTAGTGATTGTTGTAGTACTGATCATTGTAATTTTGTGTAATGTTTTCTGTTTTCCCAAAATAAAGCAATTCTGCAAGACTTCCTCAATTTGGGAAGTTGACATCAAAACAAAAATTCAAAGATGTCACAAAGCGACAAAGCAATTTTGTGAGGCCAGGCTTCTTTCAAAAATGAAATGTTTTGTATACCATATGCTACATACTTTATAGTATACTATATATGATATCTGTATTTCAATACTATATCCGTATATCCGATATATCCAATTTGATATTGCGGATTTCAAATCCAGCTAGTGACTTCATGTTTTGTCTACTTATTATAATTATGATTGTCTACTTATTCTGAAGGGATTGCAATTATAACTATAGTAATTGTAGTAGAACTTTACTCATTTTAAATCTAATCTAATTCTTTTTGTTTTTTCTGTTTTTCATTTTTTGTCTTTTTTTTGGTGCTTTTTTGTTGCTTTTTTTTGCATTTTGATTTGCTTTTTTTTTTGGTTGCTTTTTTGTTTTACATTTTTTCACATTTTTCACAAATAAATTGATTTTCAAGTTTATAGGATTCTGGCTATCTGGTGAACATAACAATATACAGCAAATTCAGAAAGTAAGTCAACACGGTGACGTGTGGTGTACTTCTTGGCCTTTGGCTTTACTGTACCACCAAAAAAAAGCGAAACAAAGCCCAGCCCCCCGTTTCTACGCCGCGCCTGCTGGGAAATGTGCAGGATCACGTGGCTGAGGCCCCGTTCCCCTGCGACACATCCAGCCATGCATTTCTTCCAAGTCTTGGGACTCAACAGACTTGGCACATCTTGGCACCACACGGATATGAATCTCTTCAATCCAATGCTTCACTCGCTGAAGCGAACCTGGTCAGGTGATGGTGAGGTGGCACGGTGGCACGGGAGATTTCTTCGCTCACATATCATACCACTATCCAGATTCTTGATGACTACCAGGTTCCCTCTTTGTTCGATTCGTTCTAGATGCATCTACATGCACATTGACATCCAGGGTAAATGACCCACGCCCTTGCCATGCCCCGGCCTAGATTTCGCTGCAGAATGTAACCTCGAGTTAGACGCATGTGACGCATGTGGTGAAAACACCTGAAATCTCACATGGATCGGAAAAATGTATGTGATTGATGGTTGTGCCACGCATCCCAAGCTATGCCAATATAGACGTCAGGGTCATCCTCCCATAGGTATTAGGTTGGCACTTGATCAGGGGGAACCGGTCCCCTTTGCAACATCATCTTGATCAGTCAAGTGCGACGACTGAACTGAGCTGGTGCATCTTTGGTTTGAAGGTTGGCCCTAGCCCATCACATTAATCCCGGAATTGCGAAAAAAGGAAACCTCTGGATTTTCCCATGATTCACTTAAGTCATCAATGTGTGGTTTCCTGTTGAACAATTCCCATATTTTCCCTGCAATTTACCAGTGGTTTGCAACAATTCCTGAAGTCGTCGCGCCTTGTTCCTTCTGGAAGCGATCAAGTGAAACCGAAAGCCATCGATCCAAGGCCTCTGACGATCGATGGGACGATGAGGGCAGCGTGCAATTTGGTTGCGGGAGATCTCAACCATTTTCCAGCGGGATATCAGGACAAAGTATGACAAAGTTGTATCAAATAGTATGATTAATAATGAAAATACTGGGTTCTTCATGTTTTTTCTATTTTCCTCATCTTACCTCCAAAGTTAGAATGGAGCAGGATGGAACGAGATCGTTCTATGGGACAAACTCACCTTTTGTTTCCATCAAACATATCAAAACTAAGGTGAAACCGGAAGATGCTGTTCCCACTCTGTCATGCAACAATGTTGAATGATGTTGAATGTTTAGACTAGGTTCAGCATGCACTCCACCTGGTTAGACTACCTAGACCAGCACCCCCAAAGGCGATCTTTTTTGCTACTGTCACAATTGTATACAATTGTCACCGTTCATGGTGGTTCTGGGATATACCCATGACTGGAGAAAGGATGACCAAACGGAAGTATAAGTATGGATGGATGGATGGATGTATGCATTCATGGATGCACGCATGTGATATTGATTAATTATGTACATGTCATGTACTTTACTATTCAATACTCTTCACCTATTCCGGCTTGGACGTCTTTAGATGGGTTTCTCTGAACATGAGGTGATTACCCAATTCGATGGTTAATCATGGTTAATCAGATTTATCATCAACCATCATTTTCGCATACATGCTAATTTTGGGGTATATCGGCAAACTGTAAACCGCATTCTGAGCAAAAACCAAATACATACACATATTAATTACTGTTTATATATGGTCACATGGATTCCCATTGTATGTATCCGCATCCCATTGTATAATCCTCGACTTGAAACAGCGGTCGTTGAAATCACACCATGGCATCTGGCGCCTGTCGAGTGTCGGTGATCCAGGTCTGCAACTCTCCGTGCATTTGCTTCAAACTCGGCGCTCACAAGGCCCAGGGGTAAATCGCCAGAGGGCCTACAGGGCCTACTGACAATTAAGTAATACCCTTTGGATCCCTCTGGTAATCTAACATATAGCTGTGAAAAATGTGGCCCATTTATAGATGATTATAACCTATAGTATTGCAAATGGTGGTTTCCATAGGTATGTTTCATTACCAGGATGTTTCATTATGGCATTTCCTTTAAATGCAAGCACAGATCTTCAATGGTTTTTACAACCGAGTCATGGATGGGCTCCATTCGTTTCTCCGTGGCTTTCCATAGATTGCATTGGCGATTGGTCAAAAGCTATGGAACCATGATGATCAGGGGATTACCATCCATAAATCCAAGCTATAGCAAATTTTGACCCATCACCATATATATATATATATATGTATATACAGTATATATATTTAAATATGTAATACTCTCAGCTACTTGGCAGGGGCCCTGGATATTGCATTTCAGACCCTAAAACCCGGGTCTTTTTAGGAGTTACCTGAGGGTTTCCCGAGATTTTCTTGTCTGATCATAGACCTTTTGCCTGTTTTGGAGGCAAGGGTCTACTCTAATTTTACCCCGTTAACATGAAAATAACAGTAAGGTCTGGAGTGGGGTCTGGAATGCCTCATGTTACGAGTCATGTTACGTATCTACAAAAGTTTGTGGAGCCTACTCATTCCTCATAGCATGGCAGTTGAAGCAAGGATGAAACGCACAAATCGAGATGAAACAGCATTTCACTTTCATGGCATTCATGTGAACATCACTTGAATTGCACATATCATCAAGGCCCTTTTGGCTTGGAAAAAGACAGCGGCATTTTGCACGTTTGTTTCGCATGGTAGCGGAGCCCAAGACGGGCCTCTGCTAACCTTGTGCCCTGGAACTTTCTGAACTGGCTGGGATTTGGAGCTCAGACACAACAGCAAATACTGTTTGGAATTTACACTGGTGACTGAAGGTCAATACAGGTTTCTGGACAGGTGCGCGTTGGTGAAGCTTGACAAATTTCTGGCTGGACAAGTAAGAGATTTCAACTGGTTTTCTTTGCAGTTTTAGCCATAGGTTTTTCTGCAAGAGGGTTTCAGTGCGTGTGAGATTTCTTGGGTGGGTTGACATGGAGCCTGGACAGCCAGCCAACCCTTTTGCTGGCACAGCTGGTGGATCACCTACAGGTTCACCGACAGCTGCAGGTGGAGTGGAGATGGGCAGTGCTGAGATGACCCGTCGTTTAGTGGCGGCTACAGAAGCAGCTGCACTGGCTGCTCAGAAGGCAGCTGAAGCAGTTCAGTCAAGGCCTGCTGGGGAAGACAGTAGGTCATGGTGGAATTTATTGCCCAAACCTCCAACGTTTGACCATGCAACACGTGAAGCTGAGATAGCTGCATGGAAGGAATGGTCATGGCTGCTTGAGCAGTATTTGGGATCAGTGGATCCAAAATTTACAGACGATATCCAAGGAGTTCGAGCACAGTTGGACAGATCAGTTGATATGGTGGATTTTTCTGACTCTGAACGGCAAAGGAATAATTTTCTCTACAGTATGCTTTCCTCACTTCTTCGTCAACGAGCTTTGTTGGTTGTCAAACAAGTGACAGGCAACAATGGACTGGAGGTTTACAGGTTGCTGGTACAGCAAAATGAACCTGCTAGCAAGAACAGGAGCATGAGCTTGTTGAGCGTGATAATGTCTTGGCCGGCTTTCAATGGAAAATCTTCGTTGATGCAGCAACTGCTGAAACTGGAACATGCCTACGGTGAATATGAACGGCTTGGGACAAAGCTCAGTGACGACCTCAAGACGGCAGTGCTCATGCGTTCCATCACGGGACAACTTAAGACATGGTTGCAGCTGCAGGTGAATGAAAGCACCACGTACAGCAGAGTGAGGGAGATGGTCATGATGTATGACTCCCAGACTACAAAATGGTCTGAACAAATGGTGCTTGGAGTTGATGCGGCCAGCAGCTCAGTTGATGGACCAATTCCAATGGAAGTTGATAGGATCCAGTCGAAGGGAAAGCAGAAGGGAAAAGGCAAGGGAAAGACAAAGGATAGAGATGGTCAGAAAGGAAAATCCAAGGGAAAGCAGAAAGGCAAAGACGGTCAGAAGGGAAAAGGAAAGTTCCAGAAAGGGGCAAAAGGTAGCAGTGATGGGTCAAATGGAAAAGGAAAGGGTGAGCCCAAACAATGCTATGTATGTGGCAAAACCGGGCATTTTGCTCGTGACTGTTGGCAATCTCCTCAGATTCGAAATGTGGCTTCTGACGTGATGCAGGGATCGACAGAGCAAGGTTCTCCAGCTTCCTCTCTTGGAGGCATGTCAAGTGCATCACACCAGCAAGGAGCCCAGTTGCCAACAACGCCTGCCACTCAGTACAAAGTTGCAAGAATTGTTGAAGTTAGTGAAGATGTTTCAAAACATGATGATCTGATTTTCGACATGCGTGATTGCAGCAGCCCCAGCAGTTTCCACGGCAGTGTTCATGTTGTGCATCATTACATTGGTGATTCTTCAGATGATTCCATGGATGTTTGCAGAGAGCTTTGTTGCTTTGATGGTGCAGTGCGGGCCGTGTCTGGAGCTGATGGTGATTCATGTTCAGAACGCATAGAAGAAGTTCACAGCATTCTCATAGATAGCGGCGCAGATGCATCAATCTTTCCATCATCATTGTTTGACAAGGGACGGCAGGTTTCTGGATCAATTGGCAAGCTGTGTGATGCTCAGGGAGTTGAGATTCCATTGACTGCAGTTCAAGACATGGAAATCAGGTTGCAAGATACTGCAGGACGCACCATATTGCTGCGTGAGACAGTTGCCCTGTCAGATCGGGTGACCCAACCAATTCTCTGCTATGGCCACCTCCTTGAAAGTGGCTGGGGCATAGATGCTGGCCATCAGACGCTCAGTCACTCAGTTGCTGATGCCCATGTTCCATTGGAGTTTCAGAGCAAGTCAATTGTAGTACATGGAACAATACGTATGCTTCAGCTGCAGGAACCTAGTGATGACTGGTTACAGGTGCGTGCCATACAAGCAGAGGTGAATGATGATGTTGTCAACGGCTCAGTTGGGTGGCAATTGGACTCACGTGGTTGTGGAATTGGGCGTCATTTTGATGAAAAGCACCAGGACCCCTTGTTGGTGAAGCCAGACCTTCCTGGTCACTTTTACAGAACAACGTTAGTTCAAGGGGCTGGTGGCAAGTGGTTTGTTTTGGAGTTGTGTGAGCAGTTGGAAGACTTGGTGCAATTGGATTCAGGATTTCATGAGATGAAAGGACGCAGAAACGTGATAACTTTTATCACTGACTCCGAGAAAGACCCAAGTGTGCTTGGATTTACTCTGGTGGATTCCCCACCTGAAAGATTTCCTGTTGAACCTGAAGAGGATGTTGAAATCCCTGACATTGAGCCTCCAGTTGAAGGTGCTGACATACCTGAAGGCCACCTAGTGATTCAACCGACGCCAGAGGATGAGGTCAATGTCAACGGTACAGTTCTCAGGGAAAGCAGCAATCTTGCCTCATTGCGTGCTGGATGTTCCTTTTACAAGTTGTCTACAAGTGGTTCAAAGATGAAATGTTTCAAGAGACTTCTGGAGCATTCAAAGAAGCTTGAACTGGATATGGTGATGGCAGCAGCCAGGGAGTCCCAGCGTTCTCAAGAGAGGCATCCACTTGCACCAGTTTCTGCTGAAGTTCCAACAGAGTATGAACAAGCGCAGCACAGATTAACACACCTTCCATTCCAGTCCTGGTGCCCATCATGCTTGGCACACCGTGCACGTGCAGACAAGCATGCAAGGACTGGAGAGTCACATGCAGGAGCTGTGCCAACAATCAGCTTTGACTATTTCTTCACGAAGTCAGATGGTGAAGCAGCGCGTGAAGGTGAGGCAAATAGCATCACTTCTTTGATTGCAGTGGACAGCCATACAATGTTTGTGACTGCAATTCCGTTGGAAGGTAAGTCTCAGTTGGACCATGCAAACCGTGAGTTGATCAGGTTCATCCAAATGCTTGGACATGGTGAGGTGATTCTGCACTGTGATAATGAGCCAAGCATACTCCAGCTGAAGCGTTTGGTTTTGAGGACACGACAGGCCATGGGTTTGAAGACAAGAGAGAGCAGCACGGTGGCATATGACAAATCCAATTCCCTGGCAGAAAACTGCATTGGTCGTGTCAGACCCCTTGCTTGCAGCCTCATGCACCAGCTTCATGGCAGATTGGGTATTCAACTTCCAACATCGAGTGCCATCTGGAGCTGGTCATTGAGACATGCAGCGTGGCTCATATCACGGTTTTCTGTCATTCGAGGAGCCACTCCACATGAATTGGCATTTGGCAGGACGTTTTCAGGTGAGCTTTGCGAGTTTGGTGAGCCGGTGTTTGGATATGTGATTCCAACTACAAAGACAGCTGCAAAGTGGAAGAGGATGATTTTCTTGGGCAAAGCTGAGACTCAGAACAGCTACGTTTTGTTTGATGGCCAAGCCATTGTTCTATCACGAAGTGTTCGAAGAATCAGCACAACTTGGAGGTCACACATGGCATACTACTTGCACTGCAGATGTTTTTCATGGCAGTTCAAAGCAGGTTTTGGTCCTCGAGTTCTCCCAACAATGAAGAAGGCAGTACCCAAGGCAGTGAGTTTTGACATGCCTTTGGGGCCCATCGAGGACAGCCATCTCCATGACAAGGATGCTGAAGATGTGATAGAACATGCAAAGGCTGAACATCAAGCTCAGGAGGAGCAGCGTGTGATGGCTGCTGAAGATCCTGTGCTACAAGCGTTGCAACAGCAGCCACCAGCGTCTGCAGCTGAAGTTCAGGGTGGAACTTCTGAAGATACAGTTCCAAGTGTAGCTTTGCCAAGTGGCACAATGAATGTGGAAGCTCCAGCTGGTTCAGCGCTTAGTACTGGCCAGGCTGGAGCATCATCAAGTGAAGACCCAGGTCTTGCAGTGCCAGTGACTCCACCGATGCAGTATGTGGAGGTTGGTGACAGTCCACGTGCTTCTGCATCTGCCCGTCCAGCTGAGTTTGAGATTGAAGAGGCAGCTAAGAAGCAGAAGACAGAGGATGCAAAGAAACAACGCATCAATCGTTTGAAGATGGACTACGAGAAGAGACTGAGTGAAGTGAAACTGGCTTACAGGGAGTATTTCACAGTTGATGATTACACAACTGACCTGGATTTGCATGGCGAGAACGCCACAATGCACGATCCTTATCCATGTGGATGATGTGATGTATGCTGGATCACGTGCCTTTTGGAATGAAGTTTTCCTGCCAAACATGAGCAAGAAATTTTCCATATCCCATGATGAGCTGAGAGGAAATGGTACAAGCATAAAGTTCTTGCGCAGGAAAATCACTGAAGTTCCTGGGGGTTTGATACTCACTCCTGGCACAAGCATTGAAAAGGTTGTGAAGTGCTTTGAAGAGCGTTTTGGTTTAGCCAGACAGCAGAAGGTTCCGTGCAATGCAGATTTGCAATTGGCCGACAACTCAGAGAAACTGAATGATGCAGATGCTTCAGCGTTTCGAAGTGTGATAGGCCTTTGCCTGTATGTGGGTAGAGAAAGACCTGACTTGGCTTACACCATCAAGGAGTTATCCTCTATGATGGCTGCACCTACAACAACCTCACTCTTACATTTGCGCAAGCTCATTGGATTTATGAAGTGGGTAGGGGATGTTGGAGTTAGAATGGATACACCCCAACCTGGAGCTGGAAAGTTCCATTCCAGTGGCAACTGCGCATGGATCCTTGAAAGCATGAGTGATGCCGATTGGAGTTCAAACAAGGCTCATCGCCGCAGTACCTCATGCGGTATCCACATGGTCAATGGATGCTTTGTTTTTGGGAGCTCACGCAGCCAGCGTGTGATTTCCCTATCCAGTTGCGAGAGTGAGCTTCACAGTTTGGTGTCATGCACTTGTGATGGAGTGTTTATTCGTGCCTGTTTGGAGTTTGCACTGGGTTGTGAAATACAGCATGTTGTTTTCACAGACAGCAGCTCTGCACGTCAACTTGCGTGCAGGCAGGGCAATGGAAAAGTTCGACATCTCTCTGGCAAGGTGTTATGGATACAACAAAAGACACAAGACGGCAGCATAGAGCTCAGACAAATCCCAACTTTGGAAAATCTGGCTGACATAGGGACAAAAGTTTTGAACAGACAGCGACTCTTTTACCTCATGCATGAGATTGGTTTGGTCTACGTCCCAACGTTTGAGAATGTAGGACAGGAGGAGCACTCCCAGCACACTTCCAGGCTGGGCACAAAGACTCAACTGAAGAAGATTGCAAGAGCCCTCCTCAACATGTCTCTTGCAATGGGCCTTGAGCCAACCGGAGTTACTGCACAGAAATGTTCAAGCTTGGAGATTCCTCAGAGTGGTTCAGCGTGGGATTTGAAATGGCCTGTTTTCAATGTTGCTTGTCTCATGGTTTTCATGCTTTGTGGATGGTTTGCGGTGAAGCGTGTTTTGCGTTGGCTTGCAATGGTCAAGGGAAAGTTTCAACAATTGCAGTATGAACTGCAATCAGCGCAAGAGCAACTGGCAGACCATTACTCCTATGCAGCTGACTTGTCAGCAAAACTGGATGAGTGCGTGGAACGTTCAGAAGCAAGGGATGATGCAGTGGATGGCATAGCAGCAAGACTGGCGGTGGTGGAAGAAGAATTGCAGGAAACGGCAGCTGATCTTGAAGAGTCAATCAGTTGTCTACGATATGGACTAATGGAATCAGCTTCTGGATTTGTGAGATTCTCAACTTTGTCACGTGAACAACGATCGCATATGTTGGTACAAGAGCGTGGGAATTTCACAATCTGGTCTCTTCGAAATGCAGCAGATACAACAGATCCTGTCCATGTCCCAGAACAATACAGAGATGATGGAGAAGAAAATTCAGAAGAAGAAACGCTGGAGAATGATGCAACAGTGGAACAATCCCCTGGTGGTGGTGCTACCGCCTTGCTGGAAAACATGAGGATGGACCAGAATGCAGCACTTGCAGGAGAGCGCTGGTTGGAAGCCAATCAAATCCAACAAGCAATCATGGTGCTGCTCGAGGCCACTTCAGGTCCTGAACCAGAAGGACTTACAATGGAGGTGACTACACAGATCAGAAATGTTTTCCAACGCTTGTTTAGGTGGCATCGCAATAGGGGATCAGATGAGCGGGCTGAAAGGTTTCAACGTTATGTCCAAGACATGCATGGCCTCATGCAAGGAGGCACTTGAGAATTTTCAACTGGAAGAATGGGTGGTCAGACAGCAGGGCTGACTATCACGTTTGGAAAGGTGAAGATGGAATGAAAATTTTTCTGGACTGCCATGTGAGCCTTGCATCAAATGGCAGAGGAGGAGTACAAAAGTTTGTGGAGCCTACTCATTCCTCATAGCATGGCAGTTGAAGCAAGGATGAAACGCACAAATCGAGATGAAACAGCATTTCACTTTCATGGCATTCATGTGAACATCACTTGAATTGCACATATCATCAAGGCCCTTTGGGCTTGGAAAAAGACAGCGGCATTTTGCACGTTTGTTTCGCAGTATCATGTAGGGTCTACTCTACATCAAGATTCAAAAAAATGAAGTAAAACTTCTTCAGACCCTCAATCTTTTTCCGTCCTTTCTCTCTGTCAGATCTGCCGCTCTTGCTCTTTGGCATACCCCCTAGCTTTATCTGGGTCAAGTTTAATGGTGCATTTTGAAAAAAAGAAGTGGTAGACATGAGTAGGTAGAGTGCTGGAAAAAGTAAGTTTCTACCAAGCAGCTTGGGTCTATTTTGATCTCATTGGACTTTTTTTTGTGCTTGTGGGCTGCCCACCCCAGGCAACACCATTCTAGACCTCCTCATTTCATCTATTCTGCAAACGAGCACTGCAACAGTTTTTGGATCGGTCTATGACGATAAACCCTGACATCGTCTTGACATATCATCTGGAATTCTACCTGGCATTTTTCTGACATTTTGCGTGGAGCTGTTTTTGGCATTCTATCTGGAATATACTCTGACATTCTTTCTGCGGCATATGTTCTGATAATGTTTCTGGCATTCTATCTGATTGTATCCGGCTTAATAATTGGTGGTTGAATCTTGAAAAAGGAACTGGTAGACAAGAGTAAGCAGCGCTTGAACACATTTGCGTTTCTACCAAGAAGCTTGGGTCTACTTTGATGTCATTAGACTTAATATGTGTTTCTGGGCTGCCCACCCCAGGCAACACCATTCTAGACCTTCCAATTTCATCCATGCTGCAAAGAAGCAATGCAACAGTTTTTTGGAATCTATGATGATAAAGCTGAATAATTTGTGGCCGTTTGTGGATGCATTTGGAAAGTAGAAGTGGTAGACATGAGTAGGTAGAGTGCTAGAAAAAGTAAGTTTCTACCAAGCAGCTTGGGTCTACTTTGATATCATTGGACTTTTTTTTGTGCTTGTGGGCTGCCTACCCCAGGCAACACCATTCTAGACCTCCTCATTTCATCTATTCTGCAAACGAGCACTGCAACAGATTTGGAACGGTCTATGATGATAGAACTCAATGATTGGTGGCTGGATTTCAAAGAAGCCGTGAGGTAGACATGAATAGGCAGTGAGAAAGAAAGTAGGCTCATCACGTTGGCCTCCTGCAAGAAAGCATGAAGATTTTGACGCATGTGGCAGAAGAGGGAAAGCAAGCAATCACGGCGGCAACAAAGGGTTACAAGAGAAAAGTGAACGCGATACTACATCATGGGATTTGGGGGCTCAATATCCCTGGTGAACTGGGATGAGCTGGGTGCATGTGATACCAAGGGTCTAAACACAAATTCAAACTTCCAAGCCGGCAAAACCTGCCGCAACATCGGTAACACAGGGCCAAAAGTTAACCTGAATAGCCCAGGGTCTTGGATGCCTCATGTTACAGGGTCTACTTTGGGTATGAACATCGAAAAGACCCTGCATCCAGGAGTCCTGAAGGGGTACCCATCCAAGACCCCAAGTAGTTGAGGGGATAATATGTATATATAATTATATATATATATATCTATATATATATATCTATATATATATATTGCGAAGCAGCCTCGCTTCAACAGCAGCCACCAGCAGCAACGCCTCTGCTGCTTTTCCCACCAATGGCTCAATCCGCACCGCTGCCCACCGCTGGAGGTGAACCAATAGTTGCGGCCAAGGTGCAAATGGTAAACAACCTCCCTGACATGTAAGACCATGGGAAAACAAGGACTGCCAAGATGGCAGCTGAGGTCCAACCGTCAAGCTCACCAGGACAATAAACTGTGGAAGTTTCACACACCCCTTACTTTAAAAATGGTCTTACCTGTCCAGAGGTTTGACATCTTTGCATGTCCTCTCGTGCCAGGCCAAAAATCCTTATTGTACCATCTATGCCCGTTCGAATCACAACCATGAGTTACTCTCTCCAACCCCAAGGTTCTAAGATCAACAGGACAATCCAGAATTCCTACAGGAGAAAACAACTGATATCTTGGGACATGATGTACGCGGATAACCTGGCCACTTGAGTCCTGTTCCCATGTGTCCTGCCGGACTTCTTCTGTACATTTCAAAACTGTCTCATTTTCTGGAGACTTGGACGTCACTTCTTTGGCCCATTTCAAACGCTGTCGCTTGTCAGATCTCTGTTGCCACACTCGATTTTCATCAAACAAAGAATACCGACCACTCTTCAAACACTGTCGCAAAACGCTTGCATCCATGCTCTTTGTCAAACAATCTGCAAGCTGAGCATTTGATGTAACCCATCTCACTACGCAATTGGCCTGCAATCTTTCTCTGATGAGCAAACACTCAATGGTGGTCCTATGCTCCTCACACTGTGGAACGGCCGTGCGAGTCAGAAGGTCATAGGCACTCTTACAGTCGGTCACAAGAGCAGCTTGTCGGGCTTCGTGCAACACTTTCTCGGGGGACTGCCATTCAATCGAGGGGTTATTCAACCACTGCCACAAAATCCTCAACCACAACAAACGATCAACATTCCCACTCAATGCCACTGCTTCAGCCCCCAAGGTGCTCCTAGTCACCCGTTGAATTTTCTTGCTCATCCAAGCTACTGGTGCTACCACTGATCTCTTGTTCTCCAGCAACTCTGGAGTCGTGACAAAAATCAAACGTCCCTGATGGGCATATTTCTCTTTTCCTGCAAGGAACGAGGCATCGGAGAAGGCACAGAAAGTCACTTGTTCAGGGGCAATCGGCAATGTCATTAAAGTCACAGGGTGAACCTTTGCCCCATGCAACACTCGATTTGCAAAAATCATGTCATCGACTGTTGCCTTTGCCACCCTACTTTGGATCTCTCCAACTTTGGCCGCAATGTCGGGACGGGTATGGACTGCTGCATATTGCAGAGCTCCAACAAGACTTCGCAACTGCGTCACTTCACTCGGGCTCAGCGCAGCTTCAGCATTGGTACGTCTCTGTTTTGGGATTTCAATTGGCCTAATCTTCTCTATATAGTCAATCTGATCATACTCCACACTGCCATCATCCCACTGCTGAAACCTTATGCCCGTGAAGACAAAGGACCCTTTTTCAAATGATCCAAAACTGAAACGCTTTCTGACTCTTTCCAAGGCTGCCATAAACATGTTGTCCCCACCCCCAATGCCATCATCGACATGAACCCCTAGGGAACCATGAACTCTTTCTTTCCCCTTTTCATCAACAGAAACAAGAGTAAAAACACAAGGATCAAAAGGACACTGTTTAAAACCTTCTTGCAACAACGAGTCACGAAACTTACAATACCACAAATAAGGAGCATCAACACGACCATACGCACTACCTACCAATTGACACTGATCACCAGGTTCCAACCCAAGGGCTTCTGTTAACTCTGGGGTGGGATACAAACCAAGCAAGCGGCCGTCTCCTTCGCCTTGAAGAAAGGCAGTTGAGACATCGAAGGAAACTAGTTCCCAACCATGACTACTCACCTGTTGCACCACCATCTGTCTTCCATCTTTGGTGAGTGTGGGTGAATCATTTTGAACCACCCCAACTCCAGGATCCTCGTATCCAACAACAATCAACCGGGCCTTTGCCTTACGACCCTCACTCACATCCTTGGGGTGATCCTCAGGTGAGGCTGATTTCCAGGTGAGCAGCCATCGGCAGCGCATGATTGCTTCCTCAGGATTTTTTCCTTTGGATGCTTTTCTCACAGTTCCATGTTTGAGCCAGGCGCCTATTTCTTTGTGCTTGGCCACCGCCATGCGCTGTTGGTCAGCACTGCTTAAATCACTCAAACGGACTTCAACTCGTTTCTTCTTTGCTCCAGTCACCAACAACACACTTTCATCTGCTGATCCAGCGCAAAACAGTGCATGCTCTTCATGGTTTTCAACAGGAATTTCAATCTCCCAGAACTGGCAACACCTATCATCTGCAGACATGGTGATGTCATCTCCAAACAGAAGGTCATCCGTTGGTTCAAGATTGACGCCCGCCTGTGAGGCATCACCATCGGACTCACTGACACTTTCTGGAACCGGCACACGCACGTAATCAGGGAGTTCATTCTCTGACTGTTCCACTCCTTGAGGCGGTTCAGACTGATTGCTCAACTCCCCATTAGGTGTCCCAGGTGGCTGAACTGACAACTCTCCTTCGGGCTCCCCAATTGATGGGTCATATCCCTCTGTTTCAGCTTCCCAGTCAGGAAAATCCTCCCCATCTACATCAATGAAACTGCCATCATTGAGGGCTCTCTGTAAATCTGAGTTCCCTGGGCCAGACTCTGTGAGCAACTCTTTGGCCTGCTTCCACTCCCGAAAACTGGCTGCACGAAGTTGCTCAGGGCTCGTGCGCACTAGCTTTCCAGCATGATTCAACCAAACATTCTTGGACCCTTCGACTGCAACAACACTCGCTGGCCCATACCAGCGACCACGATCTCTACGTAGATTGGCACCCCTCCTACGCCAATACAACACAAGATCTCCTATTTCAAAGGGTCCTCGCATTGGCCGAGTCCGCCTCAAAAGCGCACGACGAAGACTGGATGAATTATCAGCTTCTATGAAAGCTCTGCGTGCACTGCTGCGTCTTTCCAGACTGGCTCGAAAGGCTTCGCTCTCGGGACCAGTCCCTTCAGCCAGAGTTATACTTCCTACCCCCTGACTAGAGACAACGGACCCAGGCAATCTTTTGGCAATTCCAAGGACAGCTTGTTCGGGAGAGTATCCCTTCACTCTGGATAAACTGTTCTTGGCATTGAACACATGAACCAAAGCCTGCTCAAACTCCCCAACCGAGTTTATTGGTGACTCCAAATCCATGCGACTCAACATCTTCTTCGCAACTGATCCGTGAATTTCCACTCTCCCCAGTTGCCAGTGTGCTTCACTTGCACTGACTTTGACATGGATGTCATGCCTTTGCATTCTGTCCTGCCATGCTTCTGCCGTATATTCCGTGCCATGGTCAACATACACAACTTGTGGAGTGCCAGCCCATAACATCCAACATTTCTCAAAGACTCGAATTTGAGAATCTGTGTCCGCACTGACAACATGAGAACCAACATGAAACAAAGTCCCTTCATCAATGATATGAGAAAACTGAAAGTTCTTACCAACACTATTAGTCCAAACAGCAGTGTCCATACCAATCACTTGATTGAATCCCAGATTCTCATGAATTGTGCCAGGACGGGTGGGGTCTGGACCAGCTTTTGTTTCCGCACAACTATCGCACTGATAATCCAGAGCTCCTTGAACCAAATGAGGTTCCGCATGCCTTTCCTTCAAAAACCAGGCAAACTTCTGTGGATGTGGATGGCCTAAGTTGTGATGCAACCTCCGAATCTGAGCCTTTTCATCACCATTCAACAACATGTACCCTGGTCCATGAACCGGAACATTCTTGGGAGGGTCTTTACTTACCACAACAACATCTTCACCATCATCCCCAGTACCTGCTTCCTTATCAGACCCCATTGTCTCAAGCTCCCCTGACTTTGGAAAACTTCCAAAAATGGTGAGGCTCATCTTTGCAGATTGACCCTTTCGAATTTGCTGCCTTTTTGGCAGAGCAGCCCATTCCTCAGCTGGGCCAAGTACTATTGACTGACCCGTGATGCGGTCTTTGACCACGGTCAATCTCAATGGGATGGTTTCTGGGTCCGCATCAGCTCCAGGAAGGCGCAACCTCTCAGTTCCCCTACAGGCTTCAACCCTCTGAACCTTCAAGTTTGGGGCCCCCTTCTGAATCTGAGCTAAAACCCCATCATCATCCAAAACACGTTTGCCTACCCGTGGAACCATGGTTTCAATTTTCTTAAAAATGCCATCCCAATATTCACCGGCTGCACATCGGTGGTCACCTGCTGGTGTCTGTTTGCAGTGATACCTTGGACGCTTCACTTCTGCTGAAACCGGCTCTTCTAAGCTCTCTGGAACTGCTGCAGCGGACACTCTTTTTCTTTTGACAACTCCGGCAACAAAAGCTTCATCAACATCACAAACATGCAACTCATCCAAAACCAGTGGCTTCTCATCAAACCTACAGGAAACATACCTTGCCACATTCCTACCAAAACCGGGGGTGTACCTTGCAGCATATTCCGAGAGAGAAATCCACCGACCCAAATGATAGATCTTGCCAGCAATTGGAGCATGCTTATGATGCCCAGGACACAATCGGTGGTCAAATGCATCATGGAAAATCTTTGAGGAAGTGTAGACATGCGTCCTTTTCCTAAGGAAATTGTTTCCAGACACTCGTCGCATCACATGTGGGGCAAGTAGTTTTCCAACTTCACACATATCAAAAACAGTACACAGGGTCCCACAGTAAATATCATAGACTTCCGGTTGATAAATCAACTCCGACCCTTGGGGTTGTTCCAAATGAAATTGACCACCACAATCCATCTGATACCAATAAACATCATTACAAAGCTTCAAATGAACACGTTGCTTCTTGCGACCCTCTGAAATCATTTGTTCTGTGCTTTTGCTCCTGCCCATGTTTCTGCGACTGAAGTTGCCCCAATATTTGCATTCTGGTGCCATCCAGACTTCTCTCGGTCGCTCTTCCTCCAAAACTTTCCAAAGCGCAGCTTGACCTTCTGGTGTAGAAAGATCTCCATCACTGAAAGTGAATCTTCTGGCCTTCAATCCCAGCTTACAAGCTTGTTCTGTGATTTGAGAATGTTCTTCACAATAGATCTCCAGAAGATCACTTCCAAACTTCTGGAAAGTCTGAGAGTCGGTCAGCGTCGGCCATATCTTTTGAAGACAGGTCAGCTCTGCTTCAATTGTTCCCATTGCTAGTTCAATCTTTTTGAGCAATTGGTTGGTCAATTGCTGATCTGTCTCGAGTTGCTCTACGCTAGACCTCTCATTCAGACTCCCTCCAAGTCGGCCTTGATCTTGTCCATCTCGCGCTGCAAGATCGCCATGCGAGTGATCATCTCCTCTTTCTGCTGCACCTCGATCGCCATCTGCGACTGCTCTTCTTCCATGGGGCGCTTCTGACTTGGTGATGACATCGTGCTCATCGGACGCGATGTCACCCCTCCTGTCAACAGCTCCCACTCTGGTCCTTGACTCTTCTCGATCTCTGCCTTCGGATACATCTTGGACATCTCGGCTTTGGCCCACTGTCTGGCATACTCCTGGTAGAAGGCCTTCGAGCAATCTTCCTGCATCCTGTCCATGGCTTCCACGTAAGCCTGAAAACTCAGTGTCCAAGCTGACACCAGTTTCCTGTGCTCCTTCATGAACTTGCCGTACTTTGGGTCCTCCTGGTATGCCTGAAAGAAGGACTTGTGCCGCCACTTCCCTTCCGGGAACTTCAACTGACCCCACTCCTTCAAGGTCATCACACCTGGAGGGCGACGACTTTTGATCTCTGGTAGTTGTCGATCTTCGAAGGCCAGAGAGGCATCCACTTCTCCGGACAGCATCGCATCTAGCATCTCTGTCTGGAGTCCCGGAAATGGCGTTCCCGAGGCACTTGGAAGAGTCATGGCTGTCAGCTTGAGAAAGAGCGGACTGACTTTGAAGCCGATCTGGTTCTCGGTCAACTTGAGGTTGAGCCACAGCAGCTGTAGCAGTCGTCAAAGATGTACTTGACATTGTGTTTGGCTGCTGCTGCTGCTTGTGTGTGCAGTAAACCTCCCTACTTCGATTTTCAATTCTACTACTTGCCAAAGTGATGACTTCCTCAAACTTTTCTGAATTACTTCTCATGCTAGCCGCATCAATCAAATCTGACAACTTGACAATAAACAGCCCCTTGGCATTTCTGGTGAGTGTCACGGATTTTCCCCAAGAAGACACTTCCAAACAGGATTTACTCACCAGAACATCTGCGCCAAGTGCATGAAGAAAGGCATTTGAAATGAGGAAAGGCGTGGTTCCTTGAACCACTTCAATTTTCATCCATTGTTTCCCAAACGGTACAAACAGCGCACCAACACTCTTCAAAACACCATTGTTACCAAATCTAAAAACGGTTTCAGATTCCTTCCACTTAACCATCTCACGGTGTTCTGCCTTCAAAGTAGTCAAAAGTGCACTCACTCGCTTTTCGCCGATCACGGACTTGCTTGCACCGGTATCTATGATCCCAGTGCCTGAGTCACCTAAGCTGCCATTCCTACTTTCCTCAGTTGACTCAGGGGACCTGCCAGTGACACTGAAGCTTGTCTCAATTGCTCGACGAAACATTTCTTTCAGTTTGGGAAAATATTTCAAACTCTTTTCACAACATGACTTCCCTTTGGGAATGTTGATCGCATGCAAAATCATTTCATGGGAACCTATTAAACTAAATTCTTCATTATCAACATGGTACTCAGGTGGCACCATCGTGGGCAACCAAAATTTTGAACACATCCCCACCTGCCAATTGGCAAGATCATGGCCAGGAAGTTCATCAAGAAGTTCACCACCCCCTGAGAGCTCTTCCGTGAGGATCATGTTCGCATCACATTCTTGTCCTTCAGCGGGCACTCATCCTTCCAGTGGCCTCGTGCTCCACAGGCGCGACAGGTAGAGCTTGCTATGCGCTCTGCAAGACTCTGATACTTTCTGGGGCCTTTGCCCTTCTTTGACTTGTTCTTGCCTTTCCCTTTTCCATGACGAAGGGGCCAAAACCCTCGGCTGCGAAACTTGTCTCGAAGCTTCTGTCGTGCCCCCTGGTACGTGGAGAACGCCATGGCCAGTTCAGGTGAATCCTGACAAACATGGATCACCTGATCCTCGAACTCTTGTATGGCAAGTGCTGTCTCATCACCTTCCTCGATGAGCATGGCTAAGGCTTGCTCTTCATCACATTCTTCTTCAGCTGCAAAGTGAATTTCATCCAACTCCTCTTCCACAAAGTTGGCTGGATACACCTTCTTGCGTCCAGCATCTGTCTGCCCAAGCACTTTGGTCGACAGGGACCTCATTGCCTTTTCCACTGCCGACGGATCATAGTTGCCTGCCATAGAGACCACACGCTTCTTGTCCTCAACAGTCAAGGCACTCTGTCTCAACATCACGAAGGCTCGAACTTGTTGGACGGTTGTTTCAGAGCCCACTTCTTCGAAAGCAACATTGATTCGGTTGACAAACGACATTGCTGACTCGTCTGTCTTTTGGACTACTCGGTAAAACGCCTTCTCAAATTTGTCAAAGGTCTGAAGTTCCTCGGCATCCTCCCGGGTCTCCAAAGCTTTCAACAGTACCTTGTAACCAGTCTCAGGGTCTGTCAACTTCGACGCATCAATGGTTCTCACCTGACTCCATGCAGTCCCTTTGCACTGCAAAGCCAACCTTGGTGCCAACATACTTCTGTCCTTCACAGGGCATATGCCCCATAGAAACTTCACCTTGTCCGCATACTCTTTGGCGCTATCGACGCTAGGGTCGAAACTCGGCAACAAGCTCCACAAGTTGCTCGTCTTTTCTTCCACACTCACACTTCCACCAGGCTGTCCCTCAGCCCCGTCTGGCATCTTCCCAAGACGCTTCCACCTTTATTTTCACTACCCAGTCGCCTCACCAGGTACTTGCCCTTCTCAACCAAGTTTTCCTTCTGGAAGTCCTCCTCCAGCGCCAGCCCGCAGGCTCCGCTACCAATGCGAAGCAGCCTCGCTTCAACAGCAGCCACCAGCAGCAACGCCTCTGCTGCTTTTCCCACCAATGGCTCAATCCGCACCGCTGCCCACCGCTGGAGGTGAACCAATAGTTGCGGCCAAGGTGCAAATGGTAAACAACCTCCCTGACATGTAAGACCATGGGAAAACAAGGACTGCCAAGATGGCAGCTGAGGTCCAACCGTCAAGCTCACCAGGACAATAAACTGTGGAAGTTTCACAATATATATATATACACATTTATTTAAATATATATATATAAATATAAATATATATATATATATAAATATATAAATATATATATATATATTTATACATATATATGTAATATATATATATATATAAATATAAATATATATATATATAAATATATATACCTATTATAGCACCTTAGCTTCCTTCTAAGCACCGGATGCCAAGCCAAGACGCTCTTCTTTGCTCACATTGGTCTCAAGTGCCACCTCCATTCGATCCATGGCCTGGTGTCAAAGCATAAAGGCACCATCAAAGAACATTGCAAATAGGTTGGTTTAATGGATGTTTAATGGGACTTACTGGGATTTAACTGGGAATTTAATATGATGGGAATTGAAATGAATTGAATAATTGCATCCCCCATTCATATGAGCGGAAGCAACCCCCAGAACCCATGGTGGATGTGGGGGATGAAATCACATGTTTCGGACCAAAATGCATGGGGATGTTCAATGTAAATGGGGGATGGGGTTAATTATATGGATTTTGTTGAATTCTGATCATATTCAGTCCCTAGTTGTTAAATATGCTTAAATCATCTTAAATCCCATGGTATAAGTCCCATTAAATCACCATTAAACCACCCTATTTGCCATTCAGCCACCCCAAGAAATCACCCGGGATGGGCGCCTCTCGCCATTTGCCAGTGTCTTCCAGGAGCGTTTCCTGAAACTGGGGGCATCCCGGAACACCAGATTCCATGGATCCATGTTACCCTGTGGTAATGACTAACGTAGCTATTGGAAATGGTCATTTCTAGTTGAAATACCTATGAAAAAATGGTGATTTTCCATAGCAAACTGTTAATTTACCAGAGGGTAATGGGCTCTTTTTTCACTGTAGATCAATACTGGGAATTAATCCCATCTTCATCCATTGATCTCCCTTTCGTCGTCTCAAGTGTTCAGGGAGGCCCCAGTCATCCCCAGTCACTAGCACTTGAAAGGAGGCAAACCAGGCAAAGCCATACAGGCTCTTGAAACACCAGCGGCACTCAGTGCGCCACCAGGTCTGATTGCATTTTTCTCATCTCTTCAGACTTTGGTTGCCTTCACCACCGAAGGTCACGGGAACCATCCTCTGATGTCTGAGGATGCATGACCCGGCGCCAAACTTGGGAACTGCAACAATCAAACATTGGAGAGCTGGTCATGGTTGAGCACACATGGCTAGTCACATTCAGTGTGCCACCCCTTTTTGGCCCACCTTGCCCCTTCAAAATCCACCATTTGGGGTACACCCAATGGACAAACCCCGAGGCGCCCCAATGGCCCAACAAGCTGAACCACGCCTCTCCATCTCCTTCAATATATCCGTCAACTGTTCCTGATGGCTGGACTAGGCCAGCAGGCCAGGGCCCTAAGGCCCGCCCGCGGATGGATTCTCAACTGCTTCGGAGCCTACTAGCCGGAAATATGTTTCCAGGAAATGTTGATGCAACATTAGAGGGTAAAGATAAATAGTTATGATATGTTATAATTTTGGCGGATTGCGTACCGACGGATTGTAAAGAGTACGGTGATACACCAAAAACATATATCATGTTGATTCATTTTGTTAGAAACTGTCCATGCGGTGCATCAATGAGGCCGCAATCAAATCCACAAAAGTTGAAACAGCCAACACCCAATTGCATAGTTGCACTGAATGCCAACTAACATCCACTGACACACCTGAGACATGAAGTTTCGTGAGTGGAACCACTCAGTGATGCAAATTATGACACCCCCTGCTGTCACAGAACTCAGCCAGAAAAAAAAACATCATTCGTCGGTGCTGGTCTACCATGAGGTTCTGATAATTTGTCCAAATGAACATCAAAATGAACCTTTATGGCGAACAGAATGTTGAATGTTCAATGGGAATTCCCTTACATAGGCCTTATATAGGCCTTATATATGGTAGGTACCTCCAATTTAGGTTCCAACTGAAATGTTGAACCGTTATGTTCCATAAAGGATGTACCATTTCCATCCAACACATAATGTTCATGTCCAAATGCTGATTTCGCCAACATAGATGTTCCATCATATTTTGAACATCCAATGGATCTACGAAATTTCCAAATGAACATCGATCAAAACTCTTGGCGAGTTATTCGGCGATTTCTCTATGCTGCGAAATGGCAATGAGTCGACTTAGTCGGGCCACGCGGCCACTGGCCGTTTTTTGTACCGTACGGGGGGTAGCGTTTTTGTATAAAGACGTGGCTATAAAAAACTCACCTCCGGTTTGATATCTCTTCGAATGTATAATCTATAATCTATATATATAAATAAACACCGTATTAAACAAGTATATTGCAATACATAATTCATAATATGTGTATATATATAATACACATATACATATGTGGTTGGAGCATGTTGGAGCTGGTGGAGGGAAAGGATTACAGCACCTGAAACGCCCCAGCCCCAGCCACCGAACCGCACCGAACCTCCATCTCTCTGAGGCGTTGGTGGCCCGACAGAATTCCATCCTTCAAGGCATCCAGCTGTTCCTGCGGTGATGTGATGCGGATGTCCAAGGGAACAAACAAGTTGTAGGGTATTGCTGAGGATTATTTTGTGCGGAGTCATCCAAATTTTGTTGTGGGTTATAAGTTATAACTGGCATAATTATCAAATTGATTGAATGTTGACCCAAATCCATCCTGAGATAGGTCTCACTGGCCCAAACGAGGAACTGAAGCAAAATGATGCAAAATGGATCTGATGACTGGTGGTTCAAGAGAAGTCCTTTCGGTCACCAATGGTATGCTATGGTATGCTTGCCCACAGTGGGGTGCAACACTTTACAGCTGTTTGGTAATGACATATTACATGTATTGGTGAGAATCACGCGGAGGCCACATCTCTCTCTCTCTCTCTCCCCAGGTGGGTTCGAATAAGCCTGCAGCATTGGGTGGACCCAGACCTCAAGGTGTGCACAATATCAGACCCGAAAAAGCGGCATCCTGCAAGTTGTCACTCTCCCGCTTGATGGTGTTGCAAGACCCTTCCAGCCTGAAAGCTGGCTGAGAGTACATGGCAGTGATCTTGGGTTGCACATGTTCGTCTGGAATCAAAAACATCCCGGCGCCTGGTTTACCGCGCGTGTGTTTTGGCATTTTCTTAAGAGTCTTTATGATGACCTTCATGTTCATCTCTTGGTATTTGCAGGACTTTTGAAGCAATCATCATCATGTTTGGTCAGAAAATGTGGCTAATTCCATTGTTTTTATTTTTTCATCATTTTTCACTTGTATTTGCACGCTTTTGTGCACGCCAGGAGTAGAAAGAGGCTGTTTCAGGATGCCCTGTTTTTTGATGGATTTGCGTTTCGCCACAGGGAGAGAACAAAAAAATCGGACTTTTCGTTTTTTTTTTCTGGCGCAGCACTTTCACTGCATGTTCGCTCGAAGAGTCTCGGCTGTCAAACGGCTCAGATTGGCACAGGCATGCACAGGCACTGTTTTCCCAGCGCCATTGCCATTGGTATGTGTGCAAGTGCACGAGACGAGTTCGGTAGCGTAGCATCAGGTATGTGTGCAAGTGCAAGAGAAGAGACCGGTAGCGTAGCATCAAGTATGTGTGCTAGTGCCATTGAACGTTATTAGCCCACCCCACCCCACCCCACGCAAACCCATCTGTAGCGTAGCATCAGGTATGTGTGCAAGTGCAAGAGACGAGGTCGGTAGCGTAGCATCAGGTATGTGCAAGTGCACGAGACGAGGTCGGTAGCGTAGCATCAGGTATGTGTGCAAGTGCAAGAGAAGAGACCGGTAGCGTAGCATCAAGTATGTGTGCTAGTGCCATTGAACGTTATTAGCCCACCCCACCCCACGCAAACCCATCTGTAGCGTAGCATCAGGTATGTGTGCAAGTGCAAGAGACGAGGTCGGTAGCGTAGCATCAGGTATGTGTGCAAGTGCACGAGACGAGGTCGGTAGCGTAGCATCAGGTATGTGTGCAAGTGCAAGAGAAGAGACCGGTAGCGTAGCATCAAGTATGTGTGCTAGTGCCATTGAACGTTATTAGCCCACCCCACCCCACCCCAAACCCATCTGTAGCGTAGCATCAGGTATGTGTGCAAGTGCAAGAGACGAGGTCGGTAGCGTAGCATCAGGTATGTGTGCAAGTGCACGAGACGAGGTCGGTAGCGTAGCATCAGGTATGTGTGCAAGTGCAAGAGACGAGGTCGGTAGCGTAGCATCAAGTATGTGTGCTAGTGCCATTGAACGTTATTAGCCCACCCCACCCCACCCCACACAAACCCATCTGTAGCGTAGCATCAGGTATGTGTGCAAGTGCAAGAGACGAGGTCGGTAGCGTAGCATCAGGTATGTGTGCAAGTGCACGAGACGAGGTCGGCAGCGTAGCATCAGGTATGTGTGCAAGTGCAAGAGGCGAGGTCGCTAGCGTAGCATCAAGTATGTGTGCTAGTGCCATTGAACGTTATTAGCCCACCCCACCCCAACCCACCCCATCGGCCAAAAAAAACACAAAAACGCACGTGCGGTAAACCAGCCGCCAGCAAAAACATGTGGTACAAACAGCTAGAGGCCCCAGATCTTCAAAAGCCCTGCACATATAGTTGAAGAGGTTTGCTTTGTATATATATACACATTTATATGCATGTATATATATATATATATGTATATATATATATACATACATATGCTCTGGGTTGCTGCATGATATCAGCATGATGGTTGTCAAGCGTTGCCTCCACGGCAAAATCAAATGGCAAATAATGGCAGCCATGAAAAGCAGCTCCGCAGTAAAACATGCGCCTTAATCGACTGACTGAACCTCGCCCAGTTGGTTCTTGTTGGAACATACCACTATGTACAGTAATGAAGGAACTCATGAAAGAAACTAGAAACATCTAGACACTGCATTCCACATGGAATAATTTCACCCTTTAAGTGTTGTTCCAACATGGTTCTATAACCCCGGGTCGCCTCTGTAGGGAGGCCTCCTGGTTTTCCAAGCGATCGATGAAGGCCGTAAAGAGCTGGCGGAGCTAGCAACACAGGCTTTGGTTTAGGGCCTGTTTAGGCACCCCTTAGGATTTCGCGATCTTTGCGATTTAGGATTTACCATCCAGTAAATTAACAATAAACCCTGCCATTTTTGGGAGCTTGGAACGGTTGAAAGATCAGTTTCCACCAAAAAGTTGCTATTTTCAGGGTCAAACTGTTCATCGGGGGAGGCTGCCATTTCCTCAGCTGACCCTTACCGCTCCCAGGAGTACAATAGCAGGGTACCATGGTTATGGGGCCATCATGGCCATCCATTCTTGGGCACAGCAATTTTCACTGAAAAGTCCCATGTTTTCCATTCTACTTGGACTGATCGGATCGTACTTAAATGATCTTAAATGTACTTAACATGGGTCATTAAATGTCCCCATTGAACATCACCCAACCATTAGGTATATGGTCTATAATGGCTATTATAAGGTGATGTCCAATATACCCAAAATGGGACAGTTACCAACCCCTGCTTAACTAGTGACTTCATAATTTGAGGATAGGGTTGGGGCCACAAAGCAAATACTGATTTGTACAGTGGCATTCCCACATTGGGTTGTTCAAACAAGTAGAATGAGCCCCCAGTTAAACCAAACTAAAGTTAAATACATCGGATTTTTGGGCGCCCCATGTCAACTTGAAATGACATGGCATGACACAATCTGGTGCCCCGCGTTCCGACCTTGGATTGCTCGGTTGCTTCCAAGCAAGTCACTTCAATTCGCTGTCCTGGGGCCAGAGGTGAACCGCTGCCCTGAACTGCTGAAGAACTGGCCACAAATTTCCCAAAGTTCCTGCAATATCCAAGTTGCAAGTAGCCATTGGCAGTTGCTGGAATCCTTATAGGGTTTGTCCCCAAAATTCCAGGGGTCCTGATGGGGTACATGCCAAAAGCAACCACACTTTCGTTGAAGAGTCCCACCTTTGAAACCAAAAAACACCATTCTGCCTGATCAAAAGTTGGGCAATTTGGGGATTCCCTGAATCTTCAGGCCATAAGGACCTAGAAGTCTACAGTAGCCACCAGCCAGTTATACTAGTGAAGTCATAGTCATGGTTTCCTGTGCGCGAAGGTTTCCAAACATCCAATTATAACATGTGTGATCAAGATATGCTGTAACTTTACACACGTGCATGTACAGCATATATACAATATATATATATATATGTATTAAATCCACCATTAGGGTCGTTTTTTTATCAAATGATCACTCCAGTGATCAAGACATCTTCACGTCTCCCAGCCATTCGACCCCATCAGCGATGATCCCTTCCTTGCTGTAAGACTTCATCTGACAGTTTGCCCAGCTCCTGTCGATCACCTGACACCTGGAACGCAAAAAACTTGATCGGCATATATTGTGGCGTCGATTTCAAAAAATAAGACCATATCATATAACTTATAACCATATATATATATGTGTATGTATATATATATATATATGTGTGCACCATATAACTAAAATATAGTTGAACATATAACCGTATCTAGCCAGGTGGGATTACCAGAAATAATCAGAAATCATAAAGTCGTAGCCCGCCTTTGTCTCGATGTCCTCAATGGACTTTTCCACATGGCGTAGCCGTTCCTCCTACGATGGCTTCAACCCGGAGATATCACTGGTCACTGGAGAATATCAAAGAGCTATGCTAGGAACATAGATGTGGAAAATCCATGCTTTCCCTTGAAAAATGATCTGCAAATGGTAGATTTTCCACATCTATGATTCTATGATCTATGTTGCACGAAGGTTTAAAAAAGTGGGAACATCAGCTTAAAATAAACAAACATGAAATCTACACCAGCCGGATCCAGAGTCTTTTGCAGGTTCACATAGCTTCACCTGCATTCCATGGCGGCACCGGAAGTCTTCGAGCTGTTCCTTGCGAAAACATGGGTGATCTCCTACCACACCGGACCACAGCAAGGTTTTCATCCGGGAGAACCCGGGCTTTGGTGATTATTAAGCACTAGAGAGAACCACTGCTTATTAGGCCGTCAAATTCAAAGTCAAGTTCTGAACATGCCTATGCCTGGACAGAAACTTACCACATGGAGAGGCAAACATGTTTGCATTGACGGAAAGATGCAGCATGGTGCTGCAGCTGATGTTGCTCTTCAGCGCTTCTAGATTCTAGATACTAGTTGTCATTCCATGCCAAACCATATGGCATTGTGTCAAAACCTTGTACCCCTGGTGAACATCAAAATAGCTGGTAAATGGATGTTCATTCCCCTAAAAATGGTATTAATAGGTATTGATCCATACCCATATTTGGGGGTCCCAAGGAATTGTGGAAATGCAACTTCCAGCTTCTCCCACTCCATCCAACTTCTGAGGCACTGAATGGGTTTCAAGAAAGCCTTGGACTTCTGCAATCTCCCGCTCATTCTTGGCCACCTGCTATTGTTGTTTAAGCCTTGAAGGGCATGGAGAGTGAATGTTGTAAACGGGTCTCAAAAATAAAGACAGTGTATCCTGATGATCCCTTATGTGAAGGATTGGCTTCAAACAATTGTCATTTGGTGGGTAGAATGTTTTGTTGTTGCCTTTCATGGGGGCATTCACCGGTCATAGCGGCCATGATCAAAATCCATCCACGTATGCTAATCTATTGCTGTAGATCTGCCGGTAAGAAAATGATGCATGTAAGAAATCGAGGTTTCTGTCTTGCATACCATTGGCTATTGCAATTCAGCGGCTGTTGCACAAGTGGTTGAAACTAACACCTTCCGTATGGCAACTTTCATTCAAGCATATCTGAGCTGGTCTTTAGTCATTATCCTACCCCATGCATATTACACAAATTGTCCATACTACAGTAGCTGAAAATTGAAATATTTATCCCATGATTGCTGGGTATTGCTGTTACTATCTGCATGTTCACCTCTTTTGTAGCCAGAAAATAGCGACAAGTTGCGTAACCCATGAACCTACACCCTCCAAAAATCGTCATGGAAATGGACAAGAAAAAGCGGTATCCCAAACATGATTTTACGCCTGGCCGGACTGATGGGTTCCATGTTCAATCTAGGGGCTCCAACATGGTTCAACATAGTTCAACGTGGTCTAACATGGTCTAACACTGTCCTACATGGCTTGACATGGCTTGACATGGTCTAACATCGTAAGACCTTTCTGGGAAGCGCTCTGCCAATCTCTACCACCTTGCACTCCTTGCTCTAACATGCTCTAACATGGTCCAACCTGGTCAAACCGTTGCCCATCAATCCCAAATTGACTTAAGGCAACAAGAATCAGGAAACGCCCATCACTGCGGGGGTAAAAACACACTGCTTTCCGAATAGTGTTTCCCTTTACCAGTCCATTGATTGATGGTTCAATCCCCTTCATGGTTAAATTCCAAGATGGTTAAATGGGGATGGGTCAAAACCCTGGTACCTAGTGAACCACAAAATAGCTGGTAAATGGATGTTCATCCCACTAAAAATGTATCTATAGGATTCTATAGGTATTGACCCATCCCCAAATCAGCTTAAATCCACTTTTTCATGGATAAAATTCCCACCTTTGATGGTGAAATCAGTCCACCCTGTTGGCCAGTCCCAAGCCATGACGCTTCCGGCCTCGCGGTCGGTGACCTGAAACTTGCGGAGGACCTCTTCCTCCACGGAGCCCACACGCGTCTCCATAGCACCTCACAGGCAGCTGGTTGGACCATTTTTGGGGCGAATGGATGGCTTTTAGGCATCGGTTACATGCACAGAAAACCAAGAGAAAAGCCATCTGAAAGCTCCACATTGTGGGGAAGCCATGCCATTTCAATGAAAGCTGGCTGTTTAGGGTAGGTAATTGTAACGTGATCTCTGGCGAGGGAATATCATAGTAGCAATCCCAAAAGTCCACAAGTACATGCATGTCATTTGACTTACTCGGACCATCTGGCAAATTTTGATCTCCAACTTGATGCGTTGAAGCAATGGGAAATCATGAAAACATCTTCAACCATATAGTTGAAAGTGCAAAGGTGCCGCTCTCAGTCAGCTGATGCGGTCCATCATTTCTTCAGCACAAAAAAATCAGTCTCAGCGTTTCTCAGGACACAAAGTGTAACTTATCGTTTGGAACATCTTGGAACCTAGAAAGGGAAGGGTGAACATAATGCATACACATTCAAAACCACTAAGACTATGCCGTGTAAAATTCGAATAATCCCATCCCCCGAATATTTTTTGCACTTCTTTAGAAAGCATTTTTGGAAACCATGGCCTGGGACCCTGGGGGCTTTCCACATAATTGGGACCCTTTCTTTAGAGGGGATGTTTCATGGATGGGATGCCCAGCAGGTGACCAGGCAGGATTCCAAGATATTCCAAGGCACATCGGCGATTATTCAGATGGTCCAGAGCTTCCTGGGATGGCTCTGGAAGATGCCATGAGTTATATGCCACCAATGGGATGGCTCATCATGGTTTGGGAAAATCAATGTTTTGCTTTTCTATGAACAACATTGAGATTTTCCAAAACCATGATACATCCCATTATAACCCGGAAAATATATGAAAATATTAGGTATCTGGAATTTTGGTATCTGGAATTTTGGTATCAGGAATTTTCATGAATTTTCGATGGTTCAATGGTTTGGCATCACCAACGGTCACCAACGGTCACCAAGGCAGCTCCTGATGATGATCCAGTCGCATGCTGCTTCTGGCCACACCATCTTTGCAGCTCTGCAAGTCCTTGGGGCACCACGGACTGCCAACCGCTGCGGTAATGAAGAGGAACATGTCTCTTCTAAGTCATCCAGCGCTGACTTTTCATGATACTTGATGAATCTGTTTGTGATTGACATCAAAAATGATATATATATATATAGATGGATGGATGGATAGATAGATAGATAGATAGATAGATAGATTAGATAGATTAGATAGATTAGATAGATTAGATAGATAGATAGATAGATAGATAGATAAGATTAGATAAGATTAGATAAGATTAGATAAGATTAGATAAGCTTAGATAAGATTAGATAAGATTAGATAAGATTAGATAAGATTAGATAAGATTAGATAAGATTAGATAAGATTAGATAAGATTAGATAAGATTAGATTAGATAGATAGATAGATAGATAGATAGTTTAATAGTATATAAATGTATGTAATATCAAGATTTCCTGGCTGAACATCTTCCCATTCCCCAGGCCCAGCGCGCCGTCAGCATGGCGTGCATGGAGCCGCTGGTCGTCAGCAGCTGTTCCTCCTGCTTCATCACTTGGAGAGACACCTACGACGCAGAAAATGTGGCAGGTGTTGGTATGGATTGATCCATGGAATTTCCGAAAATGTTGGGGGAAAGAAAAGGTAATTACCCTCTGGTAAACTAACATAACTATGGAAAATCAGCATTTTTAATGGGAAAACTCACTATAAATTGCCATTTTCAATAGCTATTTTGAGATAACCAGAGGGTAACCATCATAACTGACTGGGTATACAATGATTTCACGGACACATCATTAAGAATTCATGATCCCCTCCCCCCGATCCTAAGCCTTTCCCAAAAAGGGGTTTGGTTTCAAAGAAACTCCCCATGCGTAGATCTACCCGCGATTAGCTCCTTTGGTTCAAAACCCATGGCTATCTACCGAATTCCGACGAAATTTTATTAGATAAGAATATTGTAACCGGCCTTCCATTTGACAAACATTATTATCATTATTGTAATATTAAGTAATGCCATCACCCTAATATCAAATACCCGTTGTGTGAGACGCGAAAAAGAACAGAACCGATACTAAACCAGGGTGTCTATAGGAAAGCATTGAATCATTGAATATTGGAGGGAGGTTATTACGAACTAGTTGCCAAATGGGATGGCCCAACAAATTCCATGATTCTGATTGATTCTGATCGCAGAGTTGTGATGACAATCCCTGCGGACCCTGCGGTGACCAAGGGATTTGGGATGATTTTAATGGGCCTATCCCCAACTGATGAGACTCTCCAACATGTGAAACAACACACCATTTTGGAGGCACCCCATCTGATACTGACACGGTTAATCAATGTTAATCATCCCATCCCACTGCGAAAATATCAGGGAAGTGGAAATACGCATCCATCCCAAGTGGTATAGAAATAGGATGCTCAGAACATCAAATGACTTACATCACCGCAAGGTGTCTGGTACAGGTCATCAATTTTGATGCTCATACCCATTGGACATCACCCGCCCCGTTTAACACCGTTTTCGTTGGACATGTGCACATATACATTAACATTTGTGTGCACATATACATGCATATACATGCGTACGTGACATATTTGTTCATTTTTCCATCCATTCGCCCACTCGTTCATTCATCTTAATGTGTTTTTAAAACCGCGTGATATCTACATCATCATTTATCGACCGTAACCCTCCTCAGCTTGAACATCCAAGTATCAAAAGTATAAAATTACATCTATTACATATATTATATATATATTATATATAATATATTACATATCATTACATATCTGTATGTTCATCCAGGAAATATACCCCAAAAAAATGCCCAGGAGATCGTCTCCACGATCTCCCGATCTCTCCTCCTGCAGTCGATTCAGCGCGCTCTCCATGCGCCGATCAAAGGACATGGACTCCGAACGACAGGCCGTGGTGAGGCCGTAGATCTCACGCAGCGTGGTGGTCATGGAGAGAAGCTCCTGATGGAACCGAGATCCCCATGGGATGTAACTGGGGATCATTGGAATGGGATGTTTCAATGGTGGATTTTCGTTGCCATGGTTACCAGAGGGGACTCTGGGCAACATCTGGTTTTTTAGGAAGAGACTGGTTAATTATCCAAAGCGTGGTTTCATGATAGATGAGTTCTGGATAAGTACAGTATCGATAACTTATCATCAATACTGCTCACTAAACCTGCCCCCAACAAAAAAAGTCAATCATATTCAAACATCATTTCATGATATCAGAATAGATCAAACTGTCAAAACTGTCAAAACATGTCCAAACAAAAAATCAGCTCCTTTCATATTTTTCCACAGCTTTTCCTGCCATCATAAAATCCATCATAAAATTCATATAACCATTGGCCAATCTTACCCTCCAAACAAATGAATTCTGAACGAAAGGAGTGGTCCCCGCCTCCTTCTGCTGCCGCTGGCTAGTTCCCAGTTCATTGGAGGCCTGGTAGCACGGGGAACTGCAAAACCAACGTTAAAATCGTTGGATATGGGTTTTATGTGTGTTTAACATGTTTTCACATCACTTCCAGGCTGAAATGCTCAGGTAATTCATTAAAAGCAAAAAAAAACATAGCACTTTGAATCATTGAAATTCATGGGGTGCCGTGGGAAACTGGTCTTAAACTACCCCAGGTAGGTTCCTGCAGGACAAACCTGAGTAAATCATCCACAAGAGGCGCCCTCCACGGCCTTCTGCAACACCTTGACCATCTCCTCATGTTCCATGAAGCGCTTTGAGTAGGTCGATTTCTCCTGGTGCCTCTCCTAGTTCCCGGACATTCTCCCAGGCCCCAGTTAGACCATGAGAAGAGGATTGGGAGTCAGAAAGTTGAAACAGTGGGAAAGTGAAACCAAACTCCCATGGGGATGGGAAATCTCCTTTTTAGTGGGTGATGTTTTTTGATTTCGGATTTGCTGCGATAGAAGGCTGACTCACTGGCTGGGAAAAACAAAACGTGAACGATACGTATTGCATAAAGTTAGGAGTCACCGGATTGATTCAACGGAATTCGCAGTGGACATCAATCTGTTCCTGCTGCCGTAAGGTTTATATAAAGGTCTCCTCAACCTGTTCCCTTCCATTAACTCTGTGACAGTTCATTCCACAAACTGAAGCTGCGAAATCGCAGACTTCAAAGCACCCACAGGGCACCGACAAGCAAACAATTGTCGGTGTCCTCCTGCTCTTGAGGACGGTCTTGTTGAATGGTGCTGAGGCGCTCATCATGTTGGCCAATCAGCATCTGCAAGCTGTTCAGCTCTTTCTGCGTGCCCTGGACATCATCCAACACTGGAACTGTAAGCCAGCCAGTCGCTTCGTATTAATTGTAAGTTGTTCACTATGTTTTGTGAAGTCTTGCAGGGTCAACAGTGACAAATGGACATGGCAACAAAACACGTTTCATACAAGACTGTTGATTCAAAGCTGGGTTGACAAAAACACAGACTGTGAAGCAACGACTCCCAGCAAGGTCCTCCTGATATTGAGCAGACTCTTCTCGCAGGGTGCTTAGCTGCTCATCATGCTGGTCCATCAGCTTCTGCAAGTTGTTAAGCTCACTCTGAGCGTCCTGTCACACATACGTTCGAAAGCCACACAATGTGGTCACAGCATGCCATGGAGTGACAGATTTGTGCAACAAAGGATCGCGAAAACTGTTTTGGCATCGCTTAACGTCCTCAAATTGGATTTTGAACACAAACAATGAACTTGTTGGAAAAAATGACGAAACATGAAACAATGATTGGAAAAGCAAGACATGAGCACATTCAACATAGAACACATGTCATTCACTGGCAAACCAACATCAACTGCAAGCATCCACAAAGCACTAACGACTGCAGGGAACGTCCTGCTGATACTGCACAGACTCTTCTTGAAGGGTGCTGAGTCGATCATCATGTTGGTCAATCAGGGTCTGCAAGCTGTTCCGCTCTTTCTGAGTGGCCTGGAAAGCATCTGACACTGAAATTGCAAGCCAAGCAAAGATTTCGTATCACACGAAACTCTCTCACTATTTTTTTTGGTAAAGGGTTGCAGTCAACAGTGACAAAATGGGCATGGCAGCAAAGAGCGGTTCCTACAAGACTATTGATTCTCAGCTGAGTTGACAAAAACACAGTCTATGAAGCAACAACTCCCAACAAGGTCCTCCTGATATTGAGCAGACTCTTCTCTCAGGGTGCTTAGCCGCTCATCATGCTGGTCCATCAGCTTCTGCAAGTTGTTAAGCTCACTCTGAGCGTCCTGTCACACATACGTTCGAAAGCCACACAATGTGGTCACAGCATGCCATGGAGTGACAGATTTGTCCAACAAAGGATCGCGAAAACTGTTTTGGCATCGCTTAACGTCCTCAAATTGGATTGCACACAAACAATGAACTTGTTGGAAAAAATGACGAAACATGACGAAACAATGATTGGAAAAGCAAGACATGAGCACATTCAACATAGAACACATGTCATTCACTGGCAAACCAACATCAACTGCAAGCATCCACAAAGCACTAACGACTGCAGGGAACGTCCTGCTGATACTGCACAGACTCTTCTTGAAGGGTGCTGAGTCGATCATCATGTTGGTCAATCAGGGTCTGCAAGCTGTTCCGCTCTTCCTGAGTGGCCTGGAAAGCATCTGACACTGAAATTGCAAGCCAAGCAAAGATTTCGTATCACACGAAACTCTCTCACTATTTTTTTGGGTAAAGGGTTGCAGTCAACAGTGACAAAATGGGCATGGCAGCAAAGAGCGGTTCCTACAAGACTATTGATTCTCAGCTGAGTTGACAAAAACACAGTCTATGAAGCAACAACTCCCAACAAGGTCCTCGTGATATTGAGCAGACTCTTCTCTCAGGGTGCTTAGCCGCTCATCATGCTGGTCCATCAGCTTCTGCAAGTTGTTAAGCTCACTCTGAGCATCCTGCCACAACAGATTTGCCCACCAAAGGATGGCAACGATATTTTGAGGCCGGGAAGATCACGGCATTGTTATTCTTAGCGTTCGTGAACTGATCCGGGAACCGTCAAACAAAAGATTTTTAAAGCAACAAGCGGAAAAGAACGACATGGGAACACATTCTGTCATTCAGTGGCAAGCAACGTTGAGAAGCCGAACCACGTGACTGCGGAATTCTGTTCAGCAGCTCCCTGTGGTGGCAACCAACATCAACCGCACGCACACGCAAGCCACGAAGCACTAATGACTCCCGGGAACGTCCTTCTGATACTGCACAGACTCCTTTTGAAGGGTGCTGAGTCTCTCATCATGCTGGCCAATTAGCATCTGCAAGCTGTTCAGCTCATTCTGAGCGGCCTGGAAATCATTGAAAACTGGAACTATAAGCCAGCCAGTCGCTTCATACCAGAAACAAGTTGCTGATTCTTTGCGCAAAGTGTTGCAGCATGTTGCAGTGGACTGTGAAACATGGGCATGGCAGCAAAGAACGACTCCTACAAGACTATTGATTCTTAGCTGAGTTGACAAAAAAACAGACTGTGAAGCAACGACTCCCAGCAAGGTCCTCCTGACTTTGAGCAGACTCTTCTCGCAGGGTGCTCAGCCGCTCATCATGCTGGTCCATCAGCTTCTGCAAGTTGCTGAGCTCGCTTTGAGCCTCCTGCCACAACAGATTTGCCCACCAAAGGATAACAAAGAGATGAGGCCGGGAAGATCACGGCATTGTTATTCTTAGTGTTCGTGAACTGATCCGGGAACCGTCAAACAAAAGATTTTTAAAGCAACAAGCGGAAAAGAACGACATGGGAACACATTCTGTCATTCAGTGGCAAGCAACGTTGAGAAGCCGAACCACGTGACTGCGGAATTCAGTTCAGCAGCTCTCTGTGGTGGCAACCAACATCAACCGCACGCACACGCAAACCACGAAGCACTAATGACTCCCGGGAACGTCCTTCTGATACTGCACAGACTCCTTTTGAAGGGTGCTGAGTCTCTCATCATGCTGGCCAATTAGCATCTGCAAGCTGTTCAGCTCATTCTGAGCGGCCTGGAAATCATTGAACACTGGAACTATAAGCCAGCCAGTCGCTTCATACCAGAAACAAGTTGTTGATTCTTTGCGCAAAGTGTTGCAGTATGTTGCAGTGGACTGAAACATGGGCATGGCAGCAAAGAGCGGTTCCTACAAGACTATTGATTCTTAGCTGAGTTGACAAAAACACAGACTGTGAAGCAACGACTCCCAACAAGGTCCTCCTGACTTTGAGCAGACTCTTCTCGCAGGGTGCTCAGCCGCTCATCATGCTGGTCCATCAGCTTCTGCAAGTTGCTGAGCTCACTTTGAGCGTCCTGTGTGGCACATCTGGTCGAACAATGCGGTCACAGCATGGCATTGCATGACAATATATAATGTTGTCCAACAAAAATGATAAAAAATGGAACGATGTTTTTTGGGATGGGGGCTGGGATGTTTTGGGCTGAATTCGGCTGCCTTATCTAAGTCCTTCAAATTGAGCTGTAAGCTGCGAGCTGGCATTGAGTCATTCATTGGAATGCATCTGAGAAACACAAGCTCAAGAATATGAAACAGAGAGCAGAGAAACTTCGGCAAATGCTAGCAGCATATAATACGTGAATTTGACAAGCAACACCACCGCCACAGCGCAGCAACTAAAGAATTCCCAGGATTGTCCTCCTTCTCTTCGGCACGCTCTTCATGGAGGGTGCTGAGTCGCTCATCATGCTGGTCAATCAGCATCTGCAAGCGGTTCCGCTCTTTCTGAGTGGCCTGGAAAGCATCTGACATTGAAATTCAAAGCCTAGCAAAGATTTCATACGAAATGCAACTTGTTGATTTGGTATTACTGTATCTTCTGTCATTGCGTTGCAGAGTCGGATGTGAAACATGGGCTTGGCAAAGAAGAGTGGTGTCCAAACAATATTGGTTCTTGGCTTGGCTGAATTGATGGAAAACACAAGCCGCAAAGCAACGACTCCCAGAAAGGTCCTCCTGATATTGAGCAGACTCTTCTCGCAGGGTGCTCAGCCGCTCATCATGCTGGTCCATCAGTTGCTTCAAGTTGCTGAGCTCACGTTGAGCGTCCTGCCACACCGGCATGCCTATGCCGAACAATGGTCACAACATGTTATGGCATGACAAGGAATGCCCAGCAAAATTGCAACTATGATAGAGATTTGTAAAGGCTTTATTTTTGGTTTAACATTGTGTGGCATGGTTTGGCATGGTTTAGAGTCTTCAAACTGAATTGTACACAATGATATCGGTTGAAACAAAATGATGGGAACAGAGCAACATGAGAACACTCATGTCATTCAATGGCAAGCAATGTTGAGAAGCCGAACCAAAAAAGTGCAAAACTCTGTTCAGCAGCTCCCCATATATAATAAGGCGGCAACCAACATCAACCACACGCACACACAAGCCACACAGCACTAATGACTCCCGAGAACGTCCTGCTGATGCTGTGCAGACTCTCCTTGAAGGGTGCTAAGTCGCTCATCATGTTGGCCAATTAGCATCTGCAAGCTGTTCAGCTCTTTCTGAGTAGCCTGGAATACATCTGAAAGTGGTAAAACTTCCTCTGACATCATGCTATGAATGCGTGGTTTGGCTGTTGAACACTGTTGCAGTCAACGAAGTTCTCACAGTTCGCCAGCAGAATGGACCAGCAACGAACAGCCAGTTGGGCCTCCAGCTCAGGCTGAGCCTGGCTTCGATGTGAGATTGACGGGCAGTGGCATCATTTGGCACATAGATTTGGACGATAATAAAAAATATATATATATATATGATCATATATATATCTACGTATACTTGTATATTATGTGCATTTTAGTGTCCCCATGTATCATTACATGCCTACATGGTATCATGTTACATTGCTACATTATGCTACATTATTATATACTGTATCATATGCAATCGATGTTTGAATCCCAAGGCTGATCAATGGCCAATCAATCCAGTTGATTAACATGTTGAATCCCTCAAACTGGATTTGTTCCTGCCTTCCAAAAAATGTCAAAGAAATATTTTTTGAAATCACCTGATTGAAGTTCCATCATTCTCAGCCCATGGCTTAGAGAATTGCTTCATCCAGACCTAAAGGACACCACAATATTTTGGAGGATTTGGAGGATCAGGAATGATTTTCTTTCGTAAAAAGAGGGCATCTCCTGGTCGGACAAAACAAGCAGTGGGAACTACCCAGTGACCCAAGGGATTTCCATGCCATCGCCATGTTCGATTCCTGGTCGGGATGGGGACCCGTTGAACCAAAAACGACATAAATAAAGGGGTGATTTTTTCCCCACCTGCCAGGTGAGGGTTGTTAGATTTTATCTAAGTTGCCTGGTCCTCCTCCTCCTGCCTCCTTCTCCTGCCTCCTCCTCCTCTCCTCCTCCTCTCGTTGTCCTCCTCCTCTCGTTGTCCTCCTCGTCCTCCTGCTCAACTGCGACTCGCGATCCACAGTGTTCGCTGTCGGACCTCAACCACGACCATCCACGCCCAGTGTTCCCTGCCGGACCTCCACCACGACCATCCACGCCCAGTGTTCCCTGCCGGACCTCAACCACGACCATCCACGCCCAGTGTTCCCTGCCGGACCTCAACCACGACCATCCACGCCCAGTGTTCCCTGCCGGACCTCAACCACGACCATCCACGCCCAGTGTTCCCTGCCGGACCTCAACCACGACCATCCACGCCCAGTGTTACCTGCCGGACCTCAACCGCGAGTATCCACGCCAAAAGATATGCCACATAGAGTGCCAGAAGATATGCCAGATAGAATGTTAGAAGATATGCCAGATAGAATGCCAGAAGGTATGCCAGATAGAATGCCAGATAGAATGTCAGCTAGAATGCCAGAAGATATGCCAGCTAAAGTGCCAGAATGTTTGCCAGATAGAATGCCAGCAGATTTGCCAGATAATATGCCAGAAGATATGCTAGATAGAATGCCAGATGGAATGCCAGAAGATTTGCCAGATAATATGCCAGAAGATATGCCAGATAGAATGCGAGATGGAATGCCAGAAGGTTTGCCAGAACATATGCCAGAAGATATGCCAGAAGATATGCCAGAACATCTGCCAGAAGATATGCCAGGTAGAATGCCAGAAGATATGCCAGATAGAATGCCAGATCGAATGCCAGAAAATATGTCAGATAGAATGCCAGAAGATTTGCCAGTAAGAAAATGTATAAATGTCATGGTGGGGATCACACGAAGTAAAGTAATTTGCACCTGCTATAGCTGGGAAGAGCTGGGAATTCATGACTCATGAAATACATGGCATAATAGGTATTGATCCATACTAAAATTGAAACATACATCATTGAAAACACCAAGGCATATAAATGTATACATTATTAGGTGCATCACATGAAAATCACATACATAGATACAATGATATATAATGATATAAACAACGTATATACATAAACCCAACTACATATAAGTGATATTACTATTCTAGTACGGCCACTAACATGTAGTTACTGCATTAGTGTACAGTAATATATTTGCAACATCATATTTATGTAATATGCATTAAGTTAAGCCATTTATTAGCTTCATATAAATTGATGGTTTTTACCACCATTTATATACTAGTGTCATAAAGTTCATAGTTTCTCCACTAATCTGCAACCAGTTATGGAGATGGAGCCAGTTATTATATAGTATTACCCGTCATTGTTCATAGAATCTCCACTAAAGTAATTAGCTCCACAAACTACTGGTTTACTGATACGTACCCTCTGGTAATTTAACATAATTAGCTATCGAAAATGGTCCATTTATAGTTGATTTACCTATTAAAGACGGTGATTTTCCATAGCAAACTGTTAGTTTATCAGAGGGTGAAAAAACTTTGGTAGCTTCATATGCGTTTCACCAGTGAAGATCGAAATATGGCCTTCAGCGAGTCCATCTCTGTCGCCAAATGTCGAAGTTCTTCCACCTGGGCTCGGCTCCGCTCGCCTTTTCCAGTGTTTGAGATTATGAAGAAAAACATCTTTGAACGACCATCCGAAAACAATTGTCGGCATCTGTTTGGGTTACTAGGAAATTCAGTAAGACAGTTGAGACACAATGTTTTTTTGTCGTGTTTTAGCCCAAATATGCGGGTTTCAAACACGGTAAACCACGGGATTTGGTGGAGTATGGATTGATGAAAGCAGTTCAAGACATTCAGTCGACATTGTCTGTGGAAGAAATGAGTTTGATTTTGGATGTCCAAACTTTTTCGCGGGTCAGTTTCAGACACTACCCCACAATGTGCTAAGTCATCGGGCCCCGCAAAGCATGACAAAATTGGGCGCATGTTAGGATTAGGAAGAACCTTTGACCTTTGACCCGCTGGCCATCTAACAAATGGCAACGAGGCACGCCTCATAAAAGCAATACCCCTAATATGAAATAAGCATCAGCTTAGTACATCTGGAATCTGAATCTAATCATTGATCCTTGAGGTTGCTTTTATGGGTATCACACCATGGTGAAATAAGGCCCGCAACTTGGGATACGGGGCCACCCAGGGTCGTCCAGCACCTGCTTCTCAAAGCTTTGACGCAGCTGTTGGGTCTCCTGGTGCTGACAGCTGGTGACCGATGCAGCGGGATCAGCAATAACGCCACAGATGCAATCGGGTCAAGATACATGGGAATCCTTGTATATAATAGGTATGTAAAACCCAAGACAATGGATTGATGACCATCCCACACAATCCAACTTTTGACCATGGCTCATATAAAAAGCTCAAAACCTGGCGGGATCAACAACGCCAACGTGGCCAACAGTAGCCAGTTGTTTCTTGAGCTGCAGCAACAAGAGATCATGACTTTGATCTAGGACCTAGGTGCAAATCAACATATTCAAATGCTCGTTTGATATTGTCCTGTATTACCTGGCATGCCCAAATCAGATCCGAAATATGCCAAATAAAATGGTTGGTTGTTGGTTTCAACATGTTTGAATCCATTCCAAAGCTAGATTCACTGTTCGATTAACATCCGCGGTAGTGCGGGATATGCAACTGGAATATTGAAAACCAAAAGATCATGGTTGAAGCGTACCCCTGTAAGAGAAGGGCCTTAAGAAAGGCCTATTCTTTTGTGGATACGCTCTAGTAATGTAACATGCAGTAGCCATTCCCAAATGTCCCATTTACAGTTGATTTACCTATCAACAAATGCCTGGTTGGTGGTTTCAACCCCCCTGAAAAATATGAAAGTCGGATTGGATCATCATCCCAACGAAAATGGGGAAAATAAAATTCATGTATATTCATGTTCCAAATCCCATTTACAGTTGATTTACTGTACCTATTAAACATGGTAATTGTCCATAATTAGTTATGTAAACGTTTACCAGAGGGTACCTATCAAGAAATGCTGGATCTTCATTGATGTTCCAGTTCTCTATGTGTCAAAAAAAAACTTTTTGTTAAGGCCTTCATTGCTTCAGCAATTCGTCCGTCTGAGGATTGGATCGTGCTCAAGCCTCGCGCCGCTGGAATCACGGCTTCTGTTGGTTTAAAAACAATGGGTTGCTGATAAAACGAGAACCTCAGCAAGAAAATTAGGTTTTTACATGGTTTTTTACTATATGAAATTGGAAACTATGGGGGTTAGTATCACAATGATTGAGGGGTTCCTGTCGGATTTAAACCAATTTTGGGATTGAATCTCTGTGCTTTGGTCCTTGGCTCCCTATTTATGATGGTTTGGCCAAAAAACAACTCGTCAGTTGCTTAGCTGCGGATCATGCTGATAGCAGGGTGCTGATAGCATGCCCCACTGATGGTTTGGTTGGGAAATCACGGAGTTGTCTTGGACCAACAGCAATCCGGGAGATGAGCAACGACAACAGTGATGAATAATTAAGCAGATATCTACCAAACACCCTAGTGAAATTGGAGTTATGTTTATCAACTTGGATAACGAACTTGAGAACCACCCAAGACGACGTTGGTGGTTTTGACCCATCCAAAATTTGCTCGTCATCTCAAGGAATCATCCCCCTGGTATGGTTGAACCAAGGAAAAAAGATGTGAAACTCCCGGCCAAAATACCCTCCAGCAATAAAATGGAGGTTTGAGCGGGATAATCATCGAACTCAATGGGATATTTACCAAGCGACATTTGATTGCCAGAGCGTATATCCAATTCATACCCCGTGAAATCTCATTAGAATCCCATTAAATCCCGGTTGTATCATATTCCCTTAAATCCCATTTATATCACAACAGTATACCATTAATATCCCATTAAAATCCCATTAAATCCCAGTTGTATCATATTCCCTTAAATCCCATTTATATCACAACAATATACCATTAATATCCCATTAAAATCCCATTAAATCCCGGTTGTATCATATTCCATTAAATCCCATTTATATCACAACAGTATACCATTAACATCCCATTAAACCTTCCATTATCCCACAAAATATTCCATTCATCTCCCATTGAATCACCGTAAAATCCCATGAAAACCTGCAGCAGGATCCAGCAGCGACCTCGTTGCAGGTCGGCATCGTTGCAGCTGGCGCGCTCTTCCAGCTCCGAAAGCTTGTGTTGGCACAACGTCAAGTCCTCGGCTGTCCTGCCGCAAGCTCCGGATCTCATAGTTAGGCCACCTTGAATACATGATAGATAGATATATATATATATATATATTTGTGTGTATAATATGATCTTGATACATATAAAGATATTTAGATATATATATATATATGTATGACACGTATAGATATATAGATATATATATATATATACATATATATAGATATATATATTCATCACAGTTGTGATGTGAGATACATGTTACATCATGTTACTATTGATCAACTGGGATCATCATCCCTTAAATAGGCGTGCCGAGCTTCAGGTCTGGAGTTCCCATCTGTTCAAGGAGAGCTTCCTGATGTGTTTCTCCATATTTTTAACTCTCCTGTTTGTAGATGTTCAATTAAGGAGGTTTCCAAAAAAAATATGGCGAAATTCCATGGGTGAAAACCCATTGATCATCATTGATCACCAATTTTAAGGATGAGTTTTGGCTACGACTTCGGAAACCTCCAAACTCCGCCATGGAGCGCGCCTGGCTATGCTGGTCTCAAAGTGTTCCAGGCGCAATCGCCACTTCCTTTCCTCTGCCACTGCCCGGGCCTGTGGCGTCACGCTGCGAAGTTTCATGAAGTTTCAAGACAACAGTTTGCCAACTAGAACATCAGGTTAGGACAATTTAGCACGAAAACTCTATATTTGATGGGGAAAACCATGGTTTCCTGTAGATTTTCCCTTCAACCAATCCAGTGAAAATGGTGATTCAATGGAACGTCAAATCCCAAAAATTCAACAAAGAATCACGACGTCAAATCCTAGAATTTCAACTGTCTGTAATTTCGCTGTGTCATGGTCCACCCCATTGAGGATGTCGACCGCGTCTTTTTTTTCCGGCGTGTGCATCAAAGGCGCGAGCCGCTGTTCAAAGGTCTTCCATTTGGAAAATCATTTTCGCGTCAGCTGAGGAACATTATCCTCTGGCAATCTAACCTGGCAATGGGAAATCGCCAAAATATGCACTATTAGTCGTTGATGTTCACCAAAAACTTGAGTCATTTCCGATTGCCAGAGTGCCCTGTGTGGCAGAGTTCATTCTATTCCCAACCAATGGCACCCGCAATTCAACACCAGCCAGATGGGCCGTAATTGTTTACAGTTTATTCACCCACTAATGTGATAAACCCAACAATAGCCATCTAAAAGCCATCTCCAAAATCACCATCTATATATGCCTCCATTTATAATGGATTTTCTTGGATGTTCATGGGTTTTCCCATATTTTTCCTATATTTTCCGATGGTTATTCACCACATTGCACCACAGTTAGATCAAGTTAGTCCACTTCCGACAGGTGCGGCATCGCCACCCGAATGGTGGCTGCCACCGGGCGGTGGTCACCTCAATGGCCGGCCCGCCTAGAGGATCCCACAAGGGTATGATTTGAAGTTTGGGGGCACAACAAAATGGAATGATGATATTAGGATCGATTATATATATATATATTATGTATGATATCTGATGTTTTGGGGGGCCCAAACAAATGTTTTTTGTATAAAGATTTCTTTTTTGATAGATGATATCTGTTGATTATCTTAGGTCCGGATGAAACTGTTACTGAATTTACAATATTCTTGTTCTCCATTTGTTGACTTAGCTGCGGCTCAGCCAGCAATCACAAATAATTACAGCATATCTTTCTTGCCTCAAATACCCACAGAAGATCACAAAAACACATATTAAAACCCACTATAACCCAATAGTTTTCATAGTTCAACCAGATCAAACCCTCGTTTTTATTCATAACTCATGACAAAATGCCCAGCTACTGGTGAACTTCAGTGGATAGGAGTCGTATTCCACCACCTCCACCGTTGGCTCCACGTCCTCGTCGTCGTTTTCAAACACCGCTTGTGCCGGCTCGTGGCGAAAGAGGATGCGGTCGCACCAGGCAGGGGTACGTTGGGAGCTCAAACCACCACCTGAAAGTGTGAGGTCATATAAGTGTTATATCTCTCTATATGATTTTGCGTATAGAATTTCAATATAATGCTATAAAATACGTTACATGCATAAATCTATGTAAATCTGTGCATGTGTAGGGCTATGTGTGTGTGTGTTGTTTGTTGGCGCAGGCTGACGCGCAGAGATGTATCTCTCCCTATAAATATATATATATATACTAACTGTGTGTTTTTGATGTTCAACTATGTACCTCTGACCTCTCTCCATATACATATATATATATAATTTATCTATATTGTTCTATGATGTATTATGATATACTATATATGACTATGTCATGATATCATATCTGGTTTGGGACTTGTGTTTGAGGGACCAATCATCCTTGGACGAGTTAAGCATCACGTTTTGATTGTCAGACCGCATCGATAGGGTAGGGATGGGGGGGGTCTTCAAGGTGGGGGGGGGTCTTTGCCGAACCCTGTGGCCCAGGCCCCCCCGCCCGCTCAAAAAGAAGAAGGGGGGGGGAGTATTTAAGGGGGGGGGGGATCTTCTTTAGAAGGGGGGAGGGGGGGATCTTCCTTTAGAAGGGGCGGTGGGAGTGGAACCAGAGTTTGGGGGAGGGGGATCTTCTTAAGGTGGGGAGGGGGGGTCTCTTTGAAGGGGGGAGGGGGGATCTTCTGTAGGGGGGGGAGGGGGGGGTCTTCTTTAGAAGGGGGGAGGGGGGGATCTTCTTAAAGGGGGGAGGGGTGTCTTCTGTAGAAGGGGGGGGAGTCTTCTTAGGAAGGGGGGGGGTCTTCTTCCGAAAAAGGCGGGGGTCTTCTTAGGAAGGGGGGACGGACGATCGAGCGGCAGACATGCACGAAGCATCGCCGCGCCTGCAGAGGGTCAGCCGACGCGCTAGAACGAGAGGGGAGGCGCTGTGCCCTCCCCCCGCGCCCCCCAACGTCTTTGTCTTCTTCTTCTTCTTTTTCTTCTTCTTCTTCCTCTTCTTTTTTTTCTTCTTCTTCTTCTTCTTCTGCTTCTGCTTCTTCTTCTTCTTCTTCTTCTTTTTCTTCTTCTTCGTCTTCTTCTTCTTCTTCTTCTTCGTTTGCTTCTTTTTCGTGTGCTTCTTCCTGTTTTCTGGTTGTTGCGTTGATGCTGTTTTTGTTGCTGCAATGGAACGCTTTGCGGGGTCTTCTTCTTCTTCGTTTGCTTCTTTTTCGTGTGCTTCTTCCTGTTTTCTGGTTGTTGCGTTGATGCTGTTTTTGTTGCTGCAATGGAACGCTTTGCGGGGGGAGGGCGCA
>CAMXCT020003668.1:965000-1150653 GCA_947184155.2 Cladocopium goreaui | reverse complement strand
CCACTTAGTAAGTGGTTCGCAACTGGGGTGTTCAAAACCAGGCTCCTTCATCAGGATCTGTGGGATGATCCTCCGAGTCCAAGGAGTTAATGAAGTACTTGAAGCCCCTCATTTTCCCATGGGTTATAGCATGTTATGGCGCCATTCATCCGGGAAAAACATGTAAAAAAAACACATGGGGATGGGTCAAAACCCTGGTACCTAGTGAACCCCAAAATAGCTGGTAAATGGATGTTCATCCCACTAAAAATGTATCTATAGGTATTGACCCATACCCACATCTTCTCCAAGGCTCAGCTCGTCGCAGAGCAGCCAAGCCTCTGGGGGTCCCTTGGGCATCTCGCCTTCCGGCAGTTCCAACACCAGCCGCGAGTTGGTATCGCCCAGCACGACCACCAAGTCGTGTTGCAGGGCACGGTAGACGGAGGCGCGGTGGAAGCCATTCCTAGGCTTCCCACAGCAGGTGGTCATGGGATTGTTGGCTTCCCCAGGTTTGGGAGGTCAAATTGATGCAAAGTGGAGAAAGATACCCTCTGGTATACTAACATAGCTATGGAAAATCACAATTGTTAATGGGTAAATCAGCTATAAATGGCAATTTTCAATAGTTATATTAGTTTACCAGAGGGTAGAGGGGAAATGACAAAATTCCAGCACCTTGTGGCTATATCATTTCCCTAAAATGGTCTGGAGCAACTCTGATGGTTATGGTTGACGGGGGTTGATGGATATCTATAGCCTTTGCATGTGGAAAAATGATCATATCAAGCTATGAAAGCCTCCAACACATCCAAATCCCAAAGAAATCATATCACATCTCGTACGAGTGCAATATCAACCTCCAATGATGTTCAGAAGGCACATGGTTTGCCAAACATATTGATGGGATTTGATGGGGTATCCTGGAATCCTGAATAATGAGGATGGTTGGATATGGTTGGGATACTCTGACCAAAATGGGAACAATCCAATGTCGCAGGCTCAGGCATTTCCAATGTCTCGGATGTGTTCAATATTATCAAAGAGTTTGTAGCACTCGGAATGGGATTTCCAGACTTCTACCAACATCTCCAAAAAAATGCGAGCTGAGAATCGGCGTGTGCACAACTCAAGCAAACAATAAGATAAGATTTGCATAATTAGATTTGGGGGGAACCTTCACTTTCCATTCGAGATCAGGGATTTATAAATTGATTGAACCAACATACTCCGTGTCATCCTGTGACAGAAAAGAAACAAACCGAAGTCAAAGCATACGATTCCGACGGGAACTTTTCGCTCCGCCGCACTACATCGATCAGAGTGTCTTGGGCTGACGTGAGGAGCCGTTGCGCGAGATGCCTTGAAAGGCATAGGATAAGATCTCGTGGAGGTGTTCCTTGCGGTCCTCCTCTTTCCCAGTGCCTGAAGGCAAATGGACGTTCACGAAGCACATAGACATAGCGCCGCAGAGGAATCGCACACAAACCTTGGGGAAGCTGCGGGAACATGGGACCAAGGCAGTATCTATGGACGTTGGACTACCTATCCTCAGGTTCTGCTGAGGTCCTGCTGATGTCCTGATGAGATCCTGCTGGTTTCGGCGCGTCCAAGCCATTTCCAAGATTTTCAAACATCAGTCATGGATAAACGTGGCATATCTATAGCTTTCTTGGCAGAACGAACGACCTGTTCTGAGCAAACCAAAGCATCCACTGGGTGATGAGGGTTTCATACTGCCCGAGGGAACGATACAACCTGCTATAGCTTTGAATGCACTTGACCTACGGTTGCCTTTGAGCTCGATGTACCGTACCTTCCAACCCAAAAAAGAAACGCATCCCCGAGATCTTGGATGATCTTCGCATATTTAGCAACTTTTCTTTGGCTCAGCGGCTGCTCACCACCCTGCAGCCCATTTGCCCCCAGTACCTGCCACCAAGCAGCTCCACCTTTGTTGCCCCCCAGACCCTCGATGCCCGTTTTCACGCGGTCGCAGTCGATCTCACCGATGTTTTGCGACAAATGTGCTGACACATAGGTCAGCAGGGACAGTCCAACCATCCTGGAGCCAGTCACTGGACCCACTGGAACATTCAGACAAGCCCAAGGATGATGGAATCAGGTGCTTGGATGTGCCCTGTGATTATAATTAACTGGTTTGTAACTGGCTTATAAATGACTAAATAATAATTACTAAATAATGGATTGCAACATATTATAACACAGCTATCCAACCACATGCCGCATCCACTCAATTCATGCCAGGGACCATCTAAGTGGAATCTCATCCCTGGAGATCTTGGTGATGGCTCATGTAAATGCGTCAATTGGTGGTTTTCTGTTTCCGATTTCCTGAACCACTGTGAAAGGAAAATCATGGGCTCTCAGTATCACCATGGGACCTTGTGAATGCCGTGTGCCGATTGAACTGCTACTCAACGGTTGAATATGGATGGAGACAACACAGTACGTGCACTCAGTCCAGAGGTTAGGTACTTTTACAAATCTTTCCCCCCACACTCAGGTGAACTGCTACAAAAACACAGGGGCTCCCATCTCCATCCCTTCATCTATCAAATTCAACTGCCCCAATTTTCCCCATATCTCTTGGAGGGCGTCTAACCCACAGTTCAACCATTCCCCATTTTTTGCATCCATTTCCCATGCATCACACCCCCCAAATGCAGAATCTCAGTGTCCCAAAGCTACAAACCTTCAGAAAATCTCGGCCGCTGGCCGCCAGTGTCGCCTCAATCTTCGCTTCCAGTTCCAACTGCCTCTCCTGGCAGAGCCGAGCTGGTCGAGATTCCATGTCTTTCACACGAAAAATGACAACCATCAAACTAGAAATAGTCAATGATTGATGGTCAATGATATTACCATCTGGTTATTTAACATAGCCATGGAAAATCACCATTTTTAATAGGTAAACCATCTATAAATGGGTCATTTCCCATGGCTATGTTAAATAACCAGAGGGTAATCATACTATTAATGGGAAATAGTCAATGATAACCATCAATGTTTTCAGGTCAAGTCAGGATTAATCCATACTCCCCCATTACTAATAACAACCTTGTGAACCGCAAGGTCGCTGGCGGGGGTACTGTGGCGGACCGGCACTTAGAATTTAAAAAAAAGATTAAAGTTTTGGAATATGGATTTATGTTAATTTTTAACATACTTGAGCCCGGGGTGAAAAGCACTAAGAATATTCAAATCGAGGGGGTACACATAGAATATTTTTGTAGTATGCTGTCTTAAGGAAAAACTAGCTACATCCGACCATATATCCCAGTAATTCCCAATAAAAATCATTACCTCCAAGCCTCCTCTCGCTCTCTCTCTCTCTCTATCCCCGTTCCTGTTTTTTTTTTTGGGTTTCCCCATCAATCTATGGTACTCTACCGTGCTACCGCATGAGTACCTCAATGTATGGGTTCGCAAATCTCAATGGAAAACGAACAAAACCCAATACATCAACACAACAAGAACATGGTTTACAATAACAAACTCAACAGTAAACTTGTTGGTTCGGTACCTTCTTTGATGGACTATCAGTGACTATGTAGTTGTGGCCATATTCTAAGTGCATTTACTGCCCATAAGCGCACAGTTATACAGGCAAAAGCAGCACGTGCAAAACCGGTTGGTGCTGTACCATGCGTGTTTTGCTGCAGTACCAAAAACAACTGGTACCGTACTGAGATTTATCGGCGATCATGAACTCAACAGTTGCATTTTGTTTATGTTTTGTTGGTATTGTACACGGCTTGTCTTGCAGTAACAAACTCAACTATATATAAACTGTTCAGTTCTGTATCTTGCTTGATGGACAAAGTGACTCTGGCAGTTGTGTGCATATTCTAAGTGCATTTACTGCGCAGAAACGCACACTTTTACACGAAAACAACTGCCAAACGGTTGGTACTCTACCGTGCGTGTTTCGCACTACCAGATGCAAGAACTGTAAGCCATGCGGTGCTCTGCTGAAATTGTTGTGCAAACATGAACTCAACTGTTTCATGATTTGGTACTGTACAGTGCTTGTTTTGCAACAAAGAACTCAACTATAAACTGTCCGGTTCTGTATCTTATTTGATGGAATACGCGACTCTGGCAGTTGTGGACATATTCTAACTGCATTCACTGTCCAGAAATGCACAGTTTTACACAAGCAAAAATAACAAATGCCAACCGGTTGGTACTGTACCATGCATGTGTTGCAGCACCAAATGCAACAACAGACAGTAAACCATGTGGTGATGTACTGAGATTGTTTGCGATCATGACTCAACATTTGTACACTTTGTAGTACTGTATCTTGCTTGTTTTGCAGTAACAAATTCAACTGTAAACTGTTCGGTTGTGTACCTTTCTTGATGGACTATCAGTGACAATGTGGTTGTGACCGTATTCTCAGTGCATTCACTGCCCATAAATGCACAATTTTACATCAACAAAAACAACAACTGCCAACCAGCTATTACTGTACCATGAGTGTGTTTCGCAGAACGAATTGCAACAACTGCAAGCCGATGTGGTGATGTACTGAGATTGTTTTGATACAGCTGCATTTGTTTTGCAATTTACCTTTGTTATGAAGGAAGTAACGAACCCAGCTGTATGTTTCTGTTCTTTGTCTTGATTGATTTTCAAAGTGACCATGTTAGTTGTGATCATATTCTAAGTGCATTTGCTGCCCATAAATTAAGTGCACAGTTATACAGGCAAACGGCAGACGCAACAACTGCAAACGGGTTGGGAATGTACCATGCGGCGACCATACGTGTTTTGCAGTGCCAGATGCAAAAAATGTAAACCATGTGGCGTTGTACTGAGGTAGTTTTGCAATTATTAACTCAGCAGTTGCAATTTGTTGGGAACTGTACCTTGCTTGCTTTGCAGTAACAAATTCAACTGTAAACTGCTTGGTTATGCACCTTCCTTGATGGACCAAGCGACTCTGGCAACTCTGACAATATTCTAAGTGCATTCATTGCCCATAAATGCACAGCTTTACACAAGCAAAAACACAACTGCCAACCAGCTGGTACTGTACCATGAGTGTGTTTTGCAGAACGAAATGCAGCAACTGCAAGTCTACGTGGTACTGTACTGAAATTGTTTTGCAATCATGAACTCAGCAGTTACAAACTTTTTTGCACTGTACCTTGATTGTTTTGTGCATTCACTACCCATACATGGACAGGTTTACACAAGCAAAAACAACAACTGCCAACCAGCTGGTACTGTACCATGCGTGTTTTGCAGTATCAGGTGCAAGAACTGTAAAGCATATGGTGCTCGGATGAAATTGTGTTGCAATTATGAACTCAACAGCTGCAAACTGTTTGACACTGTACCTTGCTTGCTTCGCAGTAAGGAACTCAACTGCAAACTGTTCGGTTATGTGCCTTCCTTGACCTTGACCATATTCTAAGTGCATTCACTGCCTATAAATGCACAATTTTACACAAACAAAAACAACAACTGCCAACCAGCTGGTACTGTACCAAGAGGGTTTTTGCAGAACGAATTGCAACAACTGCAAGCTGATGTGGTGATGTACTGAGATTGTTTTGAGACAGCTGCATTTGTTTTGCAATTTACCTTTGTTTTGAAGGAATTAACGAACCCAACCCAACTGTATGTTTCTGTTCTTTGTCTTGATTGATTTTCAAAGTGACTATGTTAGTTGTGATCATATTTTAAGTGCATTTGCTGCCCATAAATTAAGTGCACAGTTATACAGGCAAACGGCAGACGCAACAACTGCAAACGGGTTGGGAATGTACCATGCGGCGACCATACGTGTTTTGCAGTGCCAGATGCAAAAAATGTAAACCATGTGGCGTTGTACTGAGGTAGTTTTGCAATTATTAACTCAGCAGTTGCAATTTGTTGGGAACTGGACCTTGCTTGCTTTGCAGCAACAAATTCAACTGTAAACTGTTTGGTTCTGCACCTTCCTTGATGGACCAAGCGACTCTGGCAACTCTGACAATATTCTAAGTGCATTCGCTGCCCATAAATGCACAGCTTTACACAAGCAAAAACACAACTGCCAACCAGCTGGTACTGTACCATGAGTGTGTTTTGCAGAACGAAATGCAGCAACTGCAAGTCTACGTGGTACTGTACTGAAATTGTTTTGCAATCATGAACTCAGCAGTTGCAAACTTTTTGGCACTGTACCTTGATTGTTTTGTGCATTCACTACCCATACATGGACAGGTTTACACAAGCAAAAACAACAACTGCCAACCAGCTGGTACTGTACCATGCGTGTTTTGCAGTACCAGGTGCAAGAACTGTAAAGCATACGGTGCTCGGATGACATTGTGTTGCAATTAGGAACTCAACAGCTGCAAACTGTTTGACACTGTACCTTGCTTGCTTCGCAGTAAGGAACTCAACTGCAAACTGTTCGGTTATGTGCCTTCCTTGACCTTGACCATATTCTAAGTGCATTCACTGCCTATAAATGCACAATTTTACACAAACAAAAACAACAACTGCCAACCAGCTGGTACTGTACCATGAGGTGTTTTGCGAACGAATTGCAACAACTGCAAGCCGATGTGGTGATGTACTGAGATTGTTTTGATACAGCTGCATTTGTTTTGCAATTTACCTTTGTTTTGAAGGAATTAACGAACCCAACCCAACTGTATGTTTCTGTTCTTTGTCTTGATTGATTTTCAAAGTGACTATGTTAGTTGTGATCATATTCTAAGTGCATTTGCTGCCCATAAATTAAGTGCACAGTTATACAGGCAAACGGCAGACGCAACAACTGCAAACGGGTTGGGAATGTACCATGCGGCGACCATACGTGTTTTGCAGTGCCAGATGCAAAAAATGTAAACCATGCGGCGTTGTACTGAGGTAGTTTTGCAATTATTAACTCAGCAGTTGCAATTTGTTGGGAACTGGACCTTGCTTGCTTTGCAGTAACAAATTCAACTGTAAACTGTTTGGTTCTGCACCTTCCTTGATGGACCAAGCGACTCTGGCAACTCTGACAATATTCTAAGTGCATTCGCTGCCCATAAATGCACAGCTTTACACAAGCAAAAACACAACTGCCAACCAGCTGGTACTGTACCATGAGTGTGTTTTGCAGAACGAAATGCAGCAACTGCAAGTCTACGTGGTACTGTACTGAAATTGTTTTGCAATCATGAACTCAGCAGTTGCAAACTTTTTGGCACTGTACCTTGATTGTTTTGTGCATTCACTACCCATACATGGACAGGTTTACACAAGCAAAAACAACAACTGCCAACCAGCTGGTACTGTACCATGCGTGTTTTGCAGTACCAGGTGCAAGAACTGTAAAGCATATGGTGCTCGGATGAAATTGTGTTGCAATTATGAACTCAACAGCTGCAAACTGTTTGACACTGTACCTTGCTTGCTTCGCAGTAAGGAACTCAACTGCAAACTGTTCGGTTATGTGCCTTCCTTGACCTTGACCATATTCTAAGTGCATTCACTGCCTATAAATGCACAATTTTACACAAACAAAAACAACAACTGCCAACCAGCTGGTATGTACCATGAGTGTGTTTTGCAGAACGAATTGCAACAACTGCAAGCCGATGTGGTGATGTACTGAGATTGTTTTGAGACAGCTGCATTTGCTTTGCAATTTACCTTTGTTTTGAAGGAATTAACGAACCCAACCCAACTGTATGTTTCTTTTCTTTGCCTTGCTTGATGTACAAAGTGACTAATTATGTACGAACCCAATGTGGTTGTTTTAGACACAAATTCAACAGTTGTGTCCAAAACGATTGTGGGTTTTGAGACGCCTCGAAAACGGCTGTGACACATACGATTTTTATGGTTTTCTCTTAATATCAAACTATACATAAACATCCAAAATATTCTAAGTGTGTGGGGCCTTGTTATTTTTTAAATTCTATGTGTGAATTAACGCAACTCAACAACATATGAAAACAGATATATCCTGGACTCACGTTAAACACGGAAGTTTGATTTTCCCATATTCTAACTGCTGGTCCTCCACTGTATATACTCATCCGGTCTTGCCATTGGGTCTTGCGCGTCCTCATGGCCATCGCCATTCAACAGCAGCGACATCGGACCAAGCTCCACTAACTCTTGAATACCTGGGGCGCGTCTCGAAAAGGGGCCGAGAACTTCGCCGGTTCATCATCACTTCCCGAGCTCATAATCTGGTTGGTGGTTGACCTACCCCTCTGAAAAATATGAAAGTCAGTTGGGATGATTCTTCCCAATTAGTATATGGAAAAATAAAAAATGTTCCAAACCACCAACCAGTAATGGTTATTTGGGGGGTACGAACTTTCAGACACACCCATAAAACACAAAGGGAAATGATGACTGATTCGATGAGATCCATACTGAATCAGTGTTTCTGGGGGCATCCTTAAATCTAGTATACTTTAGTGACAAGAGACTACCGACAATCACTTGTACTTAAGGCTTCACCAGGAAGCCTAAGCATGAAAGAACAGGAATACATAAGCCAGCTATGACCTGGTACATTTGGACACTTAGAATGCAGTCTGCTACATTCTACTACAGTTTTTCGAAAAGGATTCTGCCCCAATGTCCGCATGGTCGGTCCAACACCTAGGTCAATCGCTGTGCCAAGATACCAATGACAAATAAATCTGCAGACTGGCCTTGCCTGGGAGCAGAGTTAGAGGGGAAAATTAACAGGAAACCCTAGTTTGTCATATGGTTTTCACCACACTTTGTGGGGGGTCCTGCAAGTTTTCCGAAAAAAGACAGCAATTCTGGGATCGTCTATTTGTCTGAAAAATAGGGTGCTCCAAAACCATTCCTTTTTAATTCAATTATTTTTAGCAATGATATCATCATTGTCCCTCTTAAAATCTCTTAAAATGACCAGCCGCCATTTTGGACATATGCCCAAATATGGTGGTTTCGTAAGATGGGGGGAATCCCAAGTCATAATAATAGGTTTCAATACTGAAAATGGTCATCCATGACTTGGATGCTAAATGGCTATCCCCCACTTAGGAAGCCTCCAAACATCCCAAGCAAATGCTGTCCAGCTCTGCGAAATCAAGGTTCTGACCCGAAGGCGTTGTTTCTGCGTGGCTAATCTTATGATACCTATTGAAATCAGATCTTAGAACAAAATGGGATATAAAAGAGTAAAGCATATTAACTTGTCACATTGACATACAGTATATTCATATATCATTGAAATATATTGAACTGACTTTCGTAAGGTAGAAAATTGCATTCCTCCATTGTATGGTGTTAGTACGACAGCAAAACAACATAAAACGTGGATAAGCCTTAACCACTCAAATATCTCAAATCATATGATTTTTCATATCTACAAGCCTCAACTTCAATTTTCCGTGGATAAAAACCATTGTTTTTCGAACTTTTCATCATCCCCCAAGGGCCGATTTTCCGATTTTCCCCACGTCCAAGTACGGGAGCAACCATGCAGCAAGATCATCTTGCTCTGCCAACTTACTTCCATGCAAATTCCAGGTGCCTCGAGCTGTCAAGATGCTTGTCCAGATGCTTAAGTCGAATCCAAAGACACAGAACGGACATTTTAAGGCACCCCAGGGATCCCCACAGTCTACATATAGAAAAAGTGTTGGATAATGACATATGTATACATATGTGAATTCGGGTGCTGAATACCATACCAACTCTCAAATTTAGAATCGCAGTTGCTCCAATAAGGCAAGACCAGAAATCTTGAACCAAAAGTTGGACCGCCCATTCACCTGTTCCAGAGATGCAAAGGACCCTCTGTCAGGAATGCAGCATCCGTTCCATGGGAAAGTTGTCCTTACAACACCTGATAAACTAGCTCCGCGGATCAATTAGACTTTAGGAGGGGTGATTACCCCCAAACAAAGTGCCGGTAATTATGCTCTTGAAAACGTGAACTGGGGGTGAATAAGTCGGAGGTTGACGTTGATTCACAAGCCCAGGTGCAAACTCTGATATTTATGCTTCTGCTGGGCAAATTCCGTGCAGATGGACGTCGGCCCCAGTGTCTATGAGCATATGATGGGGATGACTCACCGCTCCTTTGAGAACTCTCGACAGCAGCTCGAACTTGCGAAACGCCTGGATGAAAAAAGTGGAGCCAGTGAGGCCTCTTTTGCGGCATTCAAGTTGGGTTACCATCTGGCTATTCCCCCTGAAAATGGTAACTAGATAGGCACAGAGGGGGCGATCATCTGGCCACTTGTTGGTATGTCCGATCTGCCCATCTTTTTGGCTGTGGCACAACTGGTAGATCGATGTTGCCACATCGGTTTGGTTCGAAGTCGGCCACATATGAGGGGTTCGTCAATATACCATAATCCATCAACATGCAAAAATATTTCTTCATCATGATTGGCGAGATATTCCACACCATCTAGCTGTTTTTAAGTCCTTCCTAGTTTTTTCCAATAGCCCTTTTTCGGAGCCTTGGGTGAAGCTTCGTTCTGCTTGTGTCCGCGCGGCATCGACGGCCTGCATGAACCTGATAACGCAGGGCAGCGGTTGGGCAGTTGGGATTCATGATTCACATTGATTCACCGACACATTGGGAAGAAACACTATGAAAAATAAATGTCTAGTCATAATATGTCATAATTGTTGGTTCATGTTGGTGGTGTATGTAGTTTTTTTTCCCTCTCTCTCTCTCTCTCTGTTTCTCTCCATCGCCCTGGAGTTTCATGATATTCTTCAATATTCTTCATATTATGAACAATGCCACCAAGGCACTTGCTCCCAGCCTGTTGCAGTGACGCTTGCTGTTCGGAAGATAGGCCCATGTTGCCCATGTTGCCCCATTTCAGCCATCCACCGTAGCCATTAGAGCCAGCCATCACAGGCCTTGGTGAGGGGGTTGTCTAATCTTACGTCGTAATCTTAGATACCTTGCGGAATGAGATACATTGAGATACTTGATATTTCTTGCTATAGTTGTCATGGACATCACTCTACATGCATCAAGCACAGTTCTTTGAGCACGGCACAAATTGCAAAATCCTTCTGTGCACAAAGTCCAATCACGGTCAACAAAATGTCAAGGAATACTGTCCGTGTGTAGAAAATCTGGTTGGTGGTGTCACCCCTCTGAAAAGGATGCTCGTCATTGGGAATCGTGATCCCAAATATGGTTGAACATCAAAAAAAACCATGCTGAAGCACCAATCAGAAGTGGAGAGGCCGGTTTGGTAGCATTGCCTCTGTATGAAGCAACCAATCAGTGACATCTATGCCATCTATGCTCCAAGTGGCAGATTGTGGCCATCGAGCGTTGCGTCATCAATCTATGTCCAAGCGCTTCTTGGATTTGCCAACTGAGGTCCCACATTAGAACTCCTGATGAGTATGTCCAGCATTTCCCAGCAGAATCCCAAATGTTTGATACATGAACCCTCACGGGGGATATGATAAACATCCTTGGCCGGCTCAGCAAAACCAGAGCTGGTTGCGCCTGTTGCTGCTTGAACCTCTTCATGTCATGACGTCCAGCTCTTGCTGGGACCCCAATACAATTAGTGAAGCTTACAATAAGGAGCACGGCCGTTTCAGCTGCCAGCGTGATACAATACCGAAAAAACACATAGAATCTTGTCTAAGAGAATCCGCCAACCGAACCAAAAAATTGCCAACCGAACCGATAACTTGGATGCTTTTGGGGGTCTCCCATTTTAGGACCTCTCCACCAGGTCGCTTTGGCCCCTTGGCCAAAAGGCACTCCCTGTTCGGTCGCCTCCGCCACGCGTTCAGAGGAGGTGGCGGCACGCGGCTCCTCCTCGGACCTGGTCAGCGGAGATCTAAGCCAGCTAAGGCCTGGAAACCACAGAGCTGGTTCGACTTTGGAGGAGCTTCTCATCTTCAGGATATTCAGGAGGATCCAGTTCAGGATCCATGAGTTGACACAGGAGCATTTGATCATTGGTTTTCTGTTGCACGGAATGTTTGAGCGCTGGGAAGGTGGAGATACAACGGTAGGTCTCTACTTGGGGGGTGCAGTTCCAGCTTTAATAGAAAGTTCTTGGGGTGAGATCATATTAGATCCCAACACCGTTGTACCTATTATCATGTGTATATATAATCTATCTATCCACCCAGAAATGGAGGCCCATCATACTACTCTAAAGTGGCGCAACATTAATGGCCACTTGGAACTTCATGATAAGTAGTCACTGGTTCTTACCTTGCATGCATGACATCATGTGGCATGATATCAAACGGTTCATGTCCTTGATATATATATGTGTGTGTGTGTAATGTATAACGCACACACACACACATATATATATATATATGCATACATGTATTTAGATAGTATAGATAAATACTTTATAGACACACATATGAGAATTATGTTCATTTTTGGCTACTTACAGATTAAATGATGGAATCTAGGACCTTCGAGCCAGGGTCATTTCATGCCTCTTGAGATGCCGCCCTTCTTGTAGATCTTTCATGAACTTCTCCAGCAGCTGCTCGTTCTCCTTGCAGGGCCCCCGGCTAAGCACTATGATGCGCGTTGCAGCAATGGAAGACATCTCCTGAGGATTCTTGAAGTGTGGATAAGTGTAGCTTTGTGGCTTAAAACATTTTGGTGGGAGCTGGTAGCAGCTCATGAGTCATGAGGCCTTTCACTATCTTCATGGGTTTGGGTTGTCAATACTGCCTGAAGGCATCTGGAAGGGCATTGGCTCTGCCCCCTTCGGCACAACCCCGGTGCTGCATGATGCTGCATGTTGTACTGATGACACCTGATGACTGGATGCTCCCCACGAATTATCATGGAAACACCTGGGCACCTAGCAGCTACCGTACCTCCTCTATACCTATTGTTTCTAGTGATTTCAGAAGAACACACATGAAGTACCAGTTGGTAGGTCATGGGTTAGTTGTTCTCCTACTTATGTAGGGATTGCCATGGCCCACTAGGGGAATTCCTGTAAAGCAGTCAGTGTTTGTGATGATACCAATTAGGTCCAATTGGATCGGGCACTTGGAAGCACCCTGCCACTTTCGATCCTTGACTTTGGACTTGAGCTCAGAGACCTTCAGTCTGGTGGAGTTGGTGGTGCCCTAGCTGTCGGATGAAAAAAACTGATGGCAAACATTGGTAAACTGAAACTGGTCGGTGAGACACCTACAACTGTTAAGAATATGAAAGTCATTATCCCAGGTGGAAATAAACATATACCATGAGTCAAAACAACAACGCTGGGAACCACCAAACAAACACTAAACGCCAGGAGGCACATGAAATATATCTGAAGGCAGCAGCAAAACAAGATGGTGGAACTAGCCGGACTCGGTGTACTGAAGTCTGGCTGATGGTTTAACCCCCCCGGATAGGAAAACAATGGAAACAAAAAAAAACTCACTGCTGGGTTGACTTCAACAGCTTGGTGGTTTCCGCATGTTTCAACCCATCCCCGACCGAAAAAAATGTCCATTGGGGAACCTTATCCTGGGATGTGACCTCTTCAGGGTAACTCTGAGGGAATCACTTCCAAGCGCTCTTTGTTCTGCTCGTTGTTGTTTAGCTCCTGGCCAAATCTTGCCAGAAATTTGCGAAACCTGCTGGGGATGTGACCACAAGAGGTAAGTGCATCTTCCTGTAGGTTTGTGCTGATTCCATTTTTGCAATTATAATCAAATTATGTGTACTATGAGTCTATAAGGTGTGCCCTGCGGCCAAAGTCCGCCTGGTTGCTGATAAACTTGTTCGCCTCCTGGCTTGGACAAATTCAGCTGACCCATTTCTAGAAAGCATTTGGTTCCCCAGTCTGGCATCTCTGTTGACTGCAGTTCACCCTTTTCCATTGGGATAGTCTCAGGCTTCTTGAACCCTCCTCCAGAAACGCCCCCCCAGTACCCTTAGGGAAGTCTACCAGCATACAAGTGGACACAAATGGCAAAGTTCCAGTTGCCATCCCTACTCAAGACATCCCAAAACATCCAAAAAACATCCCAAAAAAACATCCAAAAACACCCAAAAACACCCAAAAAAACATACCAAACACATCCAAATCCAAAAGCATCCAAAACATAAAACAACATCCAACAACATTCAAGAAAACATGCAAAAACATCCAAAAACCCTCTCAATTTCTCTCAGAAGTCTGGTTTTCTCAGGGAACAATTCACATCAATCCACGCCTCCCGGAAGCTGCTTCGGGCGAAGGCCACCTCCTGAAGCGGGGCGAATTCACGGATGTGTTTTTTCTTCGTAAACCCCAAAAATATCCAAAAATAGATAGTAAACGATGGTAAACGTGTATCATAATATAAATATAATATATTATATATAAATAAACATGTCTTTGTGTTGGTTTAGATTCGCATTGCATGTTTATCTGTTTTCTTTTTTTTTGTTGGGGGACGATGTGCATTTTTTGCATTCCCGTATGCAAAGGGGTCATGAAATCATCAAGGGGTGAAACCACTAGCCCCTCGTCACTTTCGTTTGAAAGCTCTAAGAAGCTACTGTTAGGCGCGGGTAGGGGACATTGACCTAGTGAAAAAGACTGAAATGACCAATCGTATCGATCCAAGCATTATACTATAACTCATGAATTCATCAATCCACATTTCATAAATCCAAATATCCTCCGGTAATCATCATAGCCATGGGAAATGACCGGCCCCATGAAAACATGATGTTCCATGATGTTCCATGATGTTCCATGATGTTCCATGATGTTCCAATCAACAGCGCTCATCTCTGCGCCCATCACGTTGGCATTGAGCTCTAGGGCCATCCGGTGATTTAAGATAGCTATGGAAACCCTGGCCAAATTAGTTCCATGATTTACCTATTCAAACATGTGATTTTCCATAGCCCCTAAAATACAAGAGAATCATCATGAATTTGGACATCTATTCTGTTGCGCCATCATCCACAAATTCTTGTGCAATTGTGTTTTATACCACTTGAGGTATGTAATCATGGCCAGTCTTAGATGCCCTGCAAAAGGTCTTGTCTCTGCAGCTGGTCAGCAAAATACCTCTATTTATCCCATGAGAATGCAGAAAGATTTCAAGAAGACACCCAACTAACTAAAGAATCAAACATGGTTCGATGTGCTTTCCATGAATCTATATCATTTTTTAGTTTTCCTTTGGGGTTTTGGGCTGTCGAATCTAAACCATCAAACTATGCGTGCTTTATGGTGGTTTATTACAGCTTTACTAATTCACGCTAATATGAATAATGTAGGTAAAACAATGTCATAAACCACGAATAGTAAAGATACCACCTATAAAAATGGTGATGACTGGTGGATGGTGCAAATGGCATTGTTTTACACACATTACAGTGGATGGTTGAGAAATCCTGCACCAGTTGAAAACGGTGGTAAACATCCCACTATTTATAGGCTTTCAAACATCCCAAATCGGTGTGGTGTTTCGGATTTCGAAACCATCCACAGTATCACAATTCTGGGGGAAAACCATTCCGCGTGGACCAACAACAACCACGTCCGTCACAGTCGCGTCGGGGCCACCTGCGACACCCAGGATCTCATTTCGTCCATGGCCGCGTTGACCAAAGCCTCGAGGTCCACCTGTGACCCGAGATCCGAACAACGAGTCGGTTCCGGAGATCCTCGGAGGGCCCTGGGACTCATTCACTTACCCTCTGGTAAACTAACATAACTATGGAAAATCACCATTTTCAATGGGTAAATCCACTATAAATGGCCATTTTCAATAGCTATGTTAAATTACCAGAGGGTACTGAGTGGCTGCAAGTTGACCAAATCATGGAGTGTTTTTGAAGGATTACCCGGCCTGGTAAACATACAAAAAGCAATTGAAGCCATGGCCATAGCTTAGAAATAGTGGATTTAGCCACTAAAAATGGTGATTTTCCATAGTTACGATAGTTTACCAGAGGGTATACCTTACAACTCACTTACTGACCACTGTCCACTAATCCCAGGGACCATCTAAGATCGTCCCATTCGTGGACAACTCACAAGGGCATTCAACATCCGTCATGGGGATGCAGTGAGGATATGATCAGGGGATATACCATCTGGTTATTTAACATGGCCATGGAAAATCACCATGTTTAATAGGTAAACCATCTATAAATGGGCCATTTTCCATGGCCCATTTAAATAACCCGAGGTTGATATGATATAGTGGAGTTCCAAGTGGGGATTACTACCATCTTTTCAAATCCAAGTGATGATGCTTAATGGGATTTGTCCAGCAATGGCATTTCAAACATGAGATCATGGCAAGTCATATCAAGCATTCATGCCAGTTGTCGCCAATCATCACAACCATAAGGTGGGCACAATGGGATGACATGCCATGACTTGGATGGTTTGGATCCGCAGCTTGGGGATGGTTTTGCTGAAAATGCCACCTCGTTTCTGGCACCGGAACGGCGTTGCCAAATCATCCAAGGGCACACCATATATCCATGGAAAATGGCCCATTTATAGATGGTTTACCTAATAAAAATATATAAAAATGGTGATTTTCCATGGCTATGTTAAATAACCAGATGGTATATCAATATCATAAATGTGGATCTCACCCTAGGTTCTGGTGGAACCCCTATGGTCAGGAAGGCGCAATTTGAATTTCCATGTATGTCCCATCTCTCGCCTGCAGTTCAGCCCGGATCGCATCAGCCACCTGAGGTTGTGCCACTGTGCCGAAACACCTCCGTGCTTGTGATACCTGCCACCTATCATTGTCTCAGATCTCCTGCAAAAAATGAGCGTATGGATATGATTATCTTTATAGTTAGGGTATTTTCGCTTCTCAGCTTGATTGAAGACTATTGTTATATACAATTTATATAATTACTTCGTGTGCAGCTCTGAGCATGACATTATGATTGGAAGTTATGTTGGTGTCTTTGGGCCCGACTTCGCTTACTTCGCTTGGTGATATCTTCTCACTCTTGGATTGGCTCAAGCGTATGCATCTCCAACTTGGATCCCACGACACCTCAAAATCTTCCCCCATGATTAATCCAGTGAATCACATCGTGTACCCTCTAGAGTAGTTTAACATAGCTATTGAACAACACCATGTAAACCATAGTAAACCATCTCTCTCTTCATCACCTCACAAGGAGCAGAGCTAAAGGCGAGTAAGATAGTAAACATTAGTAAACATTAGTAAACCATACATGGTGTTCGTTTTCCAGTTCGCGAACTATTCGTTTTCCACTTCGGGTCTTGCTTTGTTCCATCCTGCGCTGTGCCTGCTTTTGTTTGGCATCGGTTCCATCCGGCACACGGCAGGGCGTTGGCACCTTGCTGCAACCCATCCTCCCACAGAAGAAAAGGGTCAGATTCGAGATCATTGCCCCAAAGAATTGTGCTTGAACAGTACGCATGAAATGCCAGCCAAACTGAAACCAGCCAGTTTTATCCATATACAATGGATTTCTCATGAAAGTACCAGTGCCATTAATCAGTGATTACCGACAAGGAAAACCATATGGGCGTGCCCACGACTGATTATAAACTCATGGTTCATCATTATTTTCCCCGTTTAAATACTGTACTGTATGTTACAATAGCCACGTTAGGGGGTGGTATACTGCACAGCATTATCCACACTTTTACGAGACAACCATATAGAAAGTCAACGAAAACCATAGATTTCGAATGATTTTGACCCACGCAAAGGAGATCTAGGCGAACACTCCTTTGGGCCTCTTTCAAACGCGCCAGCTGTGAATCCCAGTCCTGTGGCTGGTTGATGTTTTTTTCCATCCCAAATACCTCACTTGGATGTGCATTCCAGTAGCAACCCAAAAAGTTAGAAATAGTGATGAACGACTATTCTTCTGCTATAGGTGGGTGATACACCGATGTTAAAGCCAACGCTTTAAAATCTTTCAAATATGGTGCATTTGTGTGGGGCTGTTATATGCTAACTGGGATGCACCGCCAAGGATTGGGATGATCAAAAGCCCAACATTTGTTTGGCCCAATCCCGTTCTTGCAAGATCGTCGCGAATGATGTGAATATATGGCATATGGGTGCCGAACGCCGTGTGTCTATGCTGGATGCTGGAAAGCACATACATCCACCATGCAGCGAGCGTTTGCAGCGACCAGTTTTTCCGTCCTCCACGGTCCACACATCAGCCCGCTCCTGCTGCTTCAAATTTCAGCTGCCCCACACACCTCTGCCCTTCCAATTTTAGGGGTAAAATGATTTAAAATGGAAACTCAATGCAACTCATCCCTCAAGTAATCCATTGAATCTGTGACTAGCAACTGCATTGCAGGAGGGTACCACAGGTTTTGGTGGCAAACTCATGGCTCTAGCCACTCAAGTCGGATGATCCTCCAAATTCGTCCAAGTACCCCTTATACAGCCTTATACACACAAAAACGAGACTCCACAAGCGTCATCCGCGGGCATCTGAAACATTCTGAAACCAACCAAATATTGGGCTGGTCCGATACCACAATCTTGCTGCATTTGGTCAACTCCGCCCGGCTGCCCAGCCTTGTCCTTGGATCCGTCGACGACGGCTTTGGAAATGCTGGAAGGGGCCTTAATCCACGGGATTTGCACCAAATTCCTTCCTCTTTTGGCATCGTTTGGCTCACTCTAGCCAGCCACAAGTGGGAAAAATGACACTTATATAATGAAACTGATATGAAACTTCAAACTTCAACGATGGATTCGACCTTCTTGGAATCCTTGGAATCCTTGAAACCTCATTCCATCGCTTGGATCAACAAAACCAGTTTGGTGGCCCCGGTGGCCCCGGTGGCCCACGTAAACCTCCTGCGGATCTCTGGCCCATACTGTAGAACCTTCACCAACGCCAGAATCAGGAGATCTGCCGGACGCCCAGGGCGCCCAGGGGGGTGAGGTTTCTTCCAACGGGATCTGATTATGGCAGGGTTTATGGCTGCTTTAATAAGATCACCGGGCATTTCAGGAACCGATTTATTGGAGGTACCGACCATATATAAGGATATATAAGGTCTATGTAAGTGCTATGTAAGGAGATATCCCCCCACAATATGGTTTTCTATGCTACATTACCTCCAATCTAGGTACCTGAAATGGCCATTGACAAGAAAAACTGATAACCATGAGTCAAGTACGAGATTTGGGGCACCTCGATTTTGAAACAAACCCAAATTTTTGATTCAAATCAACCACAGTGTTTCTCTTTATCTTTATCATCTGTGGTTTCATGGTGGGCATGTGCAAGCTGTCTTGAAAGCAACCATAATTCAACTAAAAGGTAAAGAAAAAAATTACATTGAACTACACATGGATTACGTGGAAATAGTATGAAATACTTGGTGTAGCCGTTGGACACATACCCCGCAGCCGGAGGTTTTCTCGCCTATCTGCAGCCCAGGGCGCCCATGGTCTGAGCGATCAGTGGCTGGAAACGAAATGCTTAAAGCAGCCGATCAAACGTAACATTCACGGGGATCCAAAGACCCCAACATCCCCCAGCCCAAAAAAGGTGACATCCCAATAACAGATGGACAAACCCAGCCCTGAGCCGAAACCGTTTTTTTTCTACGGCACTACTTCCCACTTCGTCTACTGAGTCAACTGTAATCACAATCTACCAGTAGTACCGCGCAAGGAGGCGGCGGAAGTTTCAAAGATAGGACGCTATAGGAGGGCTGAGTTGTTGTGATGCATGGATGGCAGAGCGAACCCATTGATGGACCGAAAGGTCGGAGTTGTGTTTTTTGGAGTGGCTGCAATGGTATTTCACCCACAACTGCTGGATGTAGCGTGGTGTAGCGCAGTTGTAGTTGTAGTTGTAGTTGTAGTTGTAGTGGAGTTGTAGTTGTGGTGTAGTGCAATTAGTGTAGTGTAGTTGTAGTTGCAGTGCAGTTGCAGTTCTGGTGTGGTTTAATTGGTGTAGTGTCTGTAGTGTTGTGCGCTGTAGTGTGGTATAGCGTAGTGTCAGTGTAGTCTAGTGTAGTGTAGTGTCAAGTAGTGTAGTTGTAGTTGCAATTAGCTGCAGGTGCAATTAGTTGCAGGTGCAATTAGTTGCAGGGTAATGTAGTGTAATTAGTGTAGCGTACTGTAATGAAATGTAGTTGTAGTTGTAGTTGTGGTTGTGCTTGTAGTTGTAGCTGTAGGTAAATGTAGTGTAGCTTAATGTAGTGTACTTGTAGGTGTAGTTGTAGTGAAATTTTTAGTTGTAATTGTAGTGTAGCATAGTCGAGTGTAACTAGGGTAGTGTAGTGTAATGTAGTGTAGTTGTAGGCGTAGGTGTAGTTGTAGTTGTGGTTGTGTTATCTTGTGTTGTGTAATGTACAGTAGTTATAGTTGAAGTTGTAGTTGTAGCTGTCTATCAATTTATCTGTTTATCTGCAAGCTTGAAAGCGAAGCTATCCTGCGAGACTTCCTCTATGTTTTAACTTGGCAGCATCGAAAACGCAGCAAATCTGCGAGATTTCCTGAATGCTCTAATTTGACAACATCAAAAATGCAGCAATTCTGCGAAGATTTCCCTCAAAAATGGAAAGTTGAGTGTAGAGCTGACGGCCTTGTATCGACTTCTCAGGAAATCAGCGCCCTGACCTCCTGACATCTCTGATGGACATGTCTCTTGTACTGCGTCTGCCACGCGCATTGCATTTTTGCAGATCCTCTTCAAATGTCCCACGCCTGGCATCGGTTTTGGAAATGCACAAGACCTTCACGTTTTGCTCACTTTTGGCAAGGTGCAGAAACCCTTGCGCCTGCCATGCAAAACCGCATCTGAACCTTCAAAAGTGGTCCGGGCATTTAGTGTTCTTAAAAATTTGACTTGGAAATGTGCTTTGCGCCACAACGGCGTGCACTTTTTTGACAGGTCAACTTCGAAAAGCGGTCCGACACTGAGGTGCTGTATGCATTTTGACTTCAAAATCTGCTTCGCGCCACAACGACGTGCACTTTTTCGACATCTCAATTCCTACCAAGAGAGCCGGGGACCTGAAAAACTGCCGGGCCAGTGAAAACAGCCGGGGTTTTACAACAAAAACAAGGTTCTTAAAAAGAACCTGTTTTTTTTATCTACCTGATATTTCATCATCGTTTGCACCTGCCCCATCATATCCACTGGAATCCACAAGAAGCCATTTATCAGTCCTGACATCCCTGTAATTTGAGAAAAGAACCCTGAAGGCGTCAGCTTTGAGGCCGCAAGTCATGGATCCAACTTTTTGGGGCAAGCTTGTCCTGCAAATCGGGCCTGAACACCCGTCACAGGGCACCCAGGAACCAGAGCCCAGAACCCATATTCTTACTACGGCTTCCTACGGGTTAAAGACGGGTTCAGTATGGTTTAAATATGGGTTCTGAAAACATAGGTTCTGCCCAGTTTGAACAAAATACGGGTCCGCTACGGGATAATGACGGGTTCGCTACAGGATAAATACATATAAATACGGGGTCTTTAAAAGAACCATAAGGAACCTATCTTTTCGTGCGCCAGTGCCAAAAAAAAAATATGTTGTTGTTCCCCAAAATTCAAACACCAAGAGAAAATGTTAGAATGTGTAGCTCTGGTCCCTCATCCCAGGCAATTAAATAGAAACCTCACTCCTATTGAGTTCATGGTTTCGGAATTAAGTGGCGCCACTCAATGGGAATTTGTAGACGTTTTCCCTTGCGAAGATATTTGTAAACATCATCTAACTGGACAAAAAGCGATGGTTCTTTAAAAAACATTTATTTTTTTTTAACCTGCCTTTTTTGTAAATCTCCTCCAAAACCAGGTTTTCATGTTGGGACCTACAAATTCCAGGGTTCTAGGTTCGCTAGGTAAAAGTGCTCCGAAGCTGACGTGCTTTGTACATTTTGACTTCGAAATGTGCTTCGCGCCATAACAGCGTGCACTTTTTCGACATCTCAATTCCTAAAAGTGCTCCGAAGCTGACGTGCTTTGTACATTTTGACTTCGAAATTTGCTTCGCGCCACAACGGCGTGCAATTTTTCATCTCTCATCTGGCCAGATGGCTCCGCACCCGTCGCTTTAGCTTTAGCGAGCCTACTTTTCGACCCTGCGGAGCCAGAAATGTGACTTTCCTACCTTTTCGCGCACCTTTTGTGATCTTCTTTCTTCTTCTCTTCTCTTCTCTGACTCTCCCCATCTCTGCTTTTCATCTGTCCATATTGTCGGAAGTTTGACTTCTAAACTTCCTTCCTTCAAGGTGATTTCACTCCTCGGCCGATACCAAACAAAAAAAACTTTGCTGCCATCCTTATCTGCCAATCCTTTGAAATCGCTTCCATAGCGTGTTTCATGGTGATCCTGCATGATTCCGTGAAAACAACTTCCATCTTAAGCTGCGCATAATTCTCCCATATCCTCCACATTTTTTGAAGCCAAAAATAAACCCAGTGAATCCCACTGATACCTATCCTTCACCAAACTCCAACTAGATTCATCTAGATTCCCCATGTCCAGCTCCCTGTTTGTCCCTGAGCCCAAAACTTCTCAGTTGGTGCAAGGACACCTGAGACGTGCTGGTCGGGAGTGGCTGGGACACGAAGAACCGCTGACCAACCCACGATGTTTCAATAGCTTCCAGTGACCAGTGACCAGTGCACCCTTGCAGTTGAGGTAGATATAAGTTATATACCTAGAAGATTATAGAAGTACAGCTCAGCCCATCCGGACTATGGCACATTTGTTTTCACCTCCCAGTTTGAAGTCTGCCGTGGTTTCACCGCGTGGCGACGGAGCAAAACCGCTTTTCCTAGCTTTTCCTAGCAAATAGATATCATCGCTTTTCCTAGCAAATTCATCTGCAAATGATCGAAAATTTGCCATATTTATGATCTAGCTTCTGGTAGGTGACGATATGTGACGATAATTCAAGAAAAAGGTATCAAAGGCTTTTCGCTGTCCCCACATCCACCATCCAACCATGGTCTGGTTGGTTCTATATCCCATCAAAAACATGGAACATACGCCATACGCCCACTAAATCCCAAGAAAAAGTCTGATACTTACCGAAGCTCGTCATAGTTAATCTACATAAATAATGACATAATAATAAACCATATACTGTATACTTAATCCATATTATATAATTTTATATTAATATACATATATATATACTATAAAATCCATATATCGATCCATATAGAGGTTTCCTATGGGAGTACCCCCTTGCATAAACCATCCAGCTGGGGCCCAGCTAACTATAGCTAACTGGAACCCCCTGAGCCCACCGACCATCCACGGAATCCACATTCAACGCGCGCACGGCCGAGGAGATGTGTCCCACATCATCCTCCGAGTCGTGGCCGATGTCAAAGACCTGATCAGCGGAGCGAAGGGCTGGGAAATCACCGAACCAAGAGGTCTCAATGGGAAAAATCATGGGAAAATCAGCTATAAATGGGAAAAATCATGGGAAAATCAGCTATAAATGGGAAAAATCATGGGAAAATCAGCTTTAAATGGGAAAAATCATGGGAAAAATCAGCTTTAAATGGGAAAAATCATGGGAAAATCAGCTATAAATGGGAAAAATCATGGGAAAATCAGCTATAAATGGGAAAAATCATGGGAAAATCAGCTATAAATGGGAAAAATCATGGGAAAATCAGCTATAAATGGGAAAAATCATGGGAAAATCAGCTTTAAATGGGAAAAATCATGGGAAAATCAGCTATAAATGGGAAAAATCATGGGAAAATCAGCTTTAAATGGAAAAATCATGGGAAAATCAGCTATAAATGGGAAAAATCATGGGAAAATCAGCTATAAATGGGAAAAATCATGGGAAAATCAGCTATAAATTGGGAAAAATCATGGGAAAATCAGCTATAAATGGGAAAAATCATGGGAATATCAGCTATAAATGGGAAAAATCATGGGAAAATCAGCTATAAATGGGAAAAATCATGGGAATATCAGCTATAAATGGGAAAAATCATGGGAAAATCAGCTTTTTAAATGGGAAAAATCATGGGAAAATCATCTATATAGATGGGAATCATATGGGAAAAACACATTGGGAAAATCATCCAACAAATAATGGCCTGTCTTGAAATCTGAACAGATGTTTGGCACCTCGGTCGGGGACGATGACTCAGTCCAGTCGGCGGAGCCTGTGCTGCCATGGCGTAAGGCGTAAGGTGTGTTCGATTCTGCGGTAAAAGTATGGGATGTTGAACCATACGACACGGGGATCTCAAGGAAACATGATGAACATAAGAAATCATCAGAAATCCATCATAAACCTCTGATTCTTCGAACTTGTTCCTGACAAAGGATAATGCTTGCCATGATCGAGGGATACGACGGATGTGAAACAACTGAAACAAGCACCAACAAGATATCCCGTTGACCTTTGCCGGTGGTGGAGGGATTCAATCAAATCCAGAGCTACTTTAATAGTAGTTAGTCTATTAATGTCCAGATCAAATCAAAAACAACAAACATGACACCACCCAGCTGCTTCCGGTTTCCATTAAGGAGTCCTTTTTTCTGGTGCCAAGTCCAATCAGTTCAACCAACACTTGCGGTCACCTTCGTGACATGCGGTGCGGCAGTCAGACCGTGTTCTCCAGGGCACGGCTCACAGAACATCCAGATGCTACAGAAATCCATAATGATGAACGCGCATCTTGACCTGGGTGTATCTGGAAGCGGGCCTCCTTTTGTATCTAATAGCTATGCCCAGATCTCTCTAAAGTATCTAACTTATCTAACTACTTGGTTCCCGACCCATAGACGGCCGTATGGTTTTAGGAGTTTTTCATCAACAAAAATGTCGTTTTCGCTACAGCGAAACGTCATTTTTTCTCATGTTGACGTGAAAAATAGGGTTTTGAAAATCTCCAAAACTACTTCGTTTTTTGACATAAGTTCGTGTTTTTTTGGGATGCAGCACTTTTTTCCTTCTTCTCAGAAGCGCTTCATTGCTTTGACGGCCTTGCAAAGTTCTTCGAGAAACCGGTGAGGTGTCAATGGTCCCAAAGATTTTCGCCAACAGAAACTTTTTCCAATTCAGGGTGTTCTTTTGTGTTGACTCCATCATACAACCGTCTTGGAAAGGCCTTTCCACCATCTGTCAGCGATTTGCGTCCCTGCCACAGTGGACAGGAAAAAAAAGGAGGTTCTTCGCATTTGTTTGGTCCATTCTTTGTTTTGATGAGACACTTTGGCATGTTTGATTTTCAAACTTTTGGCATGTGACTCCCAAGCACGGTTTCCATCTGCAAAAACAATGGTGCGCATGACGTGTGTGTGCAAGTGCAAGAGAAGATCACCATAGCGTAGCATGACGTGTGTGAGCAAGTGCAAGACAAGATCACCATAACGTAGCATGACGTGTGTGAGCAAGTGCAAGAGAAGATCACCATAACGTAGCATGACGTGTGTGTGTGTGCAAGTGCAGGAGAACATAACAATAACGTAGCATGACGTGTGTTTGTGCAAGTTGACATGAACGTCATTGCCCCACCCCACCCTACCCAACCCCACCCCAAGACAACCATAACGTGGCATGACGTGTGTGTGCAAGTGCAAGAGAAGACCACCATAGCGTAGCATGACGTGTGTGAGCAAGTGCAAGACAAGATCACCATAACGTAGAATGACGTGTGTGAGCAAGTGCAAGAGAAGATCACCATAACGTAGCATGACGTGTGTGTGTGTGTGTGCAAGTGCAAGAGAACATAACAATAATGTAGCATGACGTGTGTGGGCAAGTTGACATGAACGTCATTGCCCCACCCCACCCCACCCAACCCCACCCCAAGATAACCATAACGTAGCATGACGTCTGTGTGCTAGTTGACATGCAAGACCATCAAAAAACGAAAAAATTGCCAAAAAATGCTTAAAACACCACGGCTGTCTATGGGTCGGGCTCCAACTACTTCCTAAGATGAATGCAGTAGCTGGCTTATAGTCCAAACATGAGGTAACCTGAGTTGGGATTTTTCACTGACCGTGGTGATCAGACTACTATAGAAAATCAATACCTTCCGAATGTCAGCCATGGCAATGGATGACTGCTTTAGTTTTCCTTGCCATGTTAGTCTGCGTGGTCTTTTCGTTCCCCTGAACAACGTGAGTCTTTTTTTGGATCATCATACCAAATCAGGTGAAGAAAACGAAAATCATTGAAGTCACCAAGCAACATATAACAACATATACTCCTATCAGCCCATTGGGTTTGCCTCCTCCAATTCACAAAGCATTGGAAACACCGCCATTTTGGAGATTCCTCAGGATTCCCCGTCGGATTCCTCAGGATTTACGCCGAAGATCAATCTCTTCCCATAATTGTGTTTGATGCTTAACATCCGCATGATTGTTGGTAAAAACGCAGTTTGGAAAGATTTGATGTTTATATATGTTTATTGCTTATTTTTCAAACCGGTCGACCCATTAATCCCCATTGTGGTTGGCATGTTGTGCTGCATGCATGAAGCAAATATGTTATCAACATCCCATTGTATCCCCACTTCTTCCACCATTTCTGCGGCTAAAAAAAACAGCACATTCATAGTCCAGATGAAAACCCCACGGTTAAAGCGATGGGTAAATGATCTGGGAAATCATCATCATCGTCGTCGTCGTCATCATCATCAGCAGCAGCATCAGCAGCAGCAGCAGCATCACATCACCATCACCATCACCATCACCGTCACCGTCACCGTCACCGTCATCGTCATCATCACCATCATCATCATCATCAGCCCTCACCATGTCTAACCAATGTCACAGGCGAAATACAGCACCACAGGGCACAGCACAACACATAGATGGTCTCTAGGATTAGTTAAGTGGTTAGTAACTGGGTTATTTGATATTTGTTTCCATGATTCAGTTGCCAACCAGTAAATGTGAGTAACTGGCTTAGAATCCATTCATTATAGTTACAATATAGTCACCCTCTGATAAATTCACACTTCGACCCTGAACATAGCCCATTTCTTAGTGGAAACCAACCAATTTCCAACCCCCCTTTCCATAGCAGGGTCGTCATGTGAATTTACTGGTACCCTCTGGAAGACGTTGACATAACTATGGAAAAATCGCCATTAGCATATGGGGAAATCAACGAAATTTCAATGGCCATTTTCAATAGCTTTTTGTATGTTTACCAGAGGGCAAACCTCCATTTTCCCATGGTTTTCCTATGGTTTTCCCATTAAAACACACTTGGAAACATCAATGGCCCACGGCAGGGTCGTTCCTCACCCCCGTCCCATGCGTCCCTCCGAGGGGCCAGGTCCTTGGAGTCTCGAATCGCTGCCATGATCTCCTCGGGAGTTCCGCTGATGCCATTCACCGCGCGGATGCGATCGTGAACAGACACGGCCTGGCGGATGATTTTTTTCCAGATGTCTGATGAAAATCATCCAGAGATGATGATCTTAATCCAGAGATGATGATCTTAATCTTTATACTATAGAATCGATATGATCTACTATAGATGGATGATTAAAAGATTATAACTATCATAGATGAAAATGGATTCAATTGCGACTTTGTAGATTTTATAGATGCATTTAGTAGGATACAGAGTAAATACGTAGTGATAGGATATTGACCAGCATCATATTTCTTAATGTGATCATAGTAATAAATAGCATAAACCTGTATTAAAAAATTACTTTACTTCGTGTGATCCCCACCATGACATTTATACATTTTGTTACTGGCAAATCTTCTGGCATTCTATCTGACATATTTTCTGGCATTCGATCTGGCATTCTATCTGGCATATCTTCTGGCATTCTACCTGGCATATCTTCTGGCAGATGGTCTGGCATATCTTCTGGCAGATGTTCTGGCATATCTTCTGGCATATCTTCTGGCATATGTTCTGGCATATCTTCTGGCATTCCATCTGGCATTCTATCTGGCATATCTTCTGGCATATTATCTGGCAAATCTCGTGGCATTCCATCTGGCATTCTATCTAGCATATCTTCTGGCATATTATCTGGCAAATCTGCTGGCATTCTATCTGGCAAACATTCTGGCACTTTATCTGGCATATCTTCTTGCATTCTAGCTGACATTCTATCTGGCATTCTATCTGGCATACCTTCTGGCATTCTATCTGGCATATCTTCTAACATTCTATCTGGCACATCTTCTGGCACTCTATGTGGCATATCTTTTGGCGTGGATACTCGCGGTTGAGGTCCGGCAGGGAACACTGGGCGTGGATGGTCGTGGTTGAGGTCCGGCAGGGAACACTGGGCGGGGATACTCGCGGTTGACGTCCGGCAGGGAACACACTGGGCGGGGATGGTCGTGGTTGAGGTCCGGCAGGGAACACTGGGCGTGGATGGTCGTGGTTGAGGTCCGGCAGGGAACACTGGGCGTGGATGGTCGTGGTTGAGGGCCGACAGCGAACACTGTGGATCGCGAGTCGCAGTTGAGCAGGAGGACGAGGAGGACAACGAGAGGAGGAGGACAACGAGAGGAGGAGGAGAGGAGGAGGAGGCGGCAGGAGGAGGAGGAGGAGGACCAGGCAACTTAGATAAAATCTAACAACCCTCACCTGGCAGGTGGGGAAATACTTAAGCATTGCATATTACAGTACATTAAATAGGGGAAAAACATATACACTAATATGAAATAAGAGCAATTCCCTATGGATAAAACTAAAATATTTATAGTAATGTAATAGTAATGATGTATCATCCCGTTTTATAAATCCCTATGAATCATAGTAATGTTACAATCCCTATGGAGTGATAATGACAATAATAACATGTATATAATCCTCAGAATGATCCCCATATTGAGTAAGAAATGGTCGATCTTATAAATGCTTTTAGCGACCTAACAACAGATAAGTTGGTCAAATCCTAGTCAGATGCTAGTAAATTTAACCTTCTCTGCATCTTGTGGGGGTGGCTACATGTAATGTAATGATAATAAACCCTTTGAAAATCTTTGAAACCATGCCTTCTTAGGAAGTATTTGAGGTGTGATTTAATGAGTTCAGGTTTGCATCAATATTGAATAGCACTATCATAGACCATGATCATCTTGTTTATCTTTAACTATGGTAAAGTCATTGCTGAAATGACAAAACGGTTTTGATAGTGGTACTATAGTGTAATTACTGCTTTTTTGAGCTCTCAAGAATGCATTTATGTATCTGCAAAGGGCTTTTGTTTTCTTCAAACTTTTTCAAAGACGACTACGGCACAGTTTCAGGAAGGCCGTCCGTGGAATTGCCCACTATACTATACCCTCAGCTGCATGCTTATCACGAGACCTTCAATTTCTTCCGGAAAAACAACATGTGTCTTTAAACTTTAAACATGTTTAAAGGATCAGAACCATATCAGAAGTTAATATGTTCACCAAATGCATCCAAGGTAGATATGTCCAAGATTTTGGTCAAGATATATAACTGTTTTTTTTTCATAACATATTTCCAGTTTCCATATTGACATGTTGTTCACCAAATTCATCCATGATTTTATGTCGGCAAATTCACTCGCCTCTTCGGGATTCTGGATGTTCCAGCTACCGAGCAGTCCACCATTGATCTTGGCCTCGGCCGATGGGGCCATGGGGATATCATCATTTCATGCGGATATACCCTCTGGTTATTTAACATAGCCATGGAAAATGGCCCATCTATAGATGGTTTACCTATTAAAATGGTGATTTTCCATGGCTATGTTAAATAACCAGATGGTAATTAGACCTATGGATCCAGCCGTACCTTCTCAGGAAGTACGACTGGGCTATGATTTAGGGGGTTAAGATGGGTTAAGTACTTTCTCAGACAGTGTTTGGATCCATAGGGAGAGCTGATACTCCCATCTGCTTGATTTTTGATGGTAGAAACCATTGTTTGAGATGGTGATTTTTCCCTTACACCAATCCATTGAGTTCTTAATATTGCCTGGTTTATGTTGGTTTCCCCATTATCATCAACATATCCCATATACGACCCCATTTAAGATCCCATTTACATCCCATTAATATGGTAAAGCCCCCCAACAACACAAAAAAGTAATTAGAGGTTTATTATTGGGTCTACCCATATTTAGGATGATTTATCATAGCCCACTGTCACGCTTTGCCACAAAAAATCCCATCCAAATCACATTTTCCTCAACATACAGTTATATTTTTCATCCCGCTCATTTTTCTCATCCCACTAAGATAGCCCACTTAGATACCATCAGTCATGTGTATATATATATATATAATCTCAGTTAAATCCCATGAAAATCCCATTGAACATCCATTTTTTCCGCTGAATTTTCCAAGAGACGATCCACGGAGAGATGGAGCCTTGGGCCTGCCATGAAGTTACGACCCTCTCGCTGATGGGGAATATAGGCTTTTCATGGGTTTATTGAAGTTTATTAACTTCTACTTATACTACTTGGTTTAACGCAGTACTACTAGTACTTGTACTAGCAATACGACGACGACAACTACTACTACTACTGCTGCTGCTGCTACTACTACTGCTGCTACTGCTACTGCTGCTGCTGCTACTACTACTACTCCTACTGCCGCTGCTGCTGCTACTGCTACTGCTACTACTACTACTGCTGCTGCTGCTACTACTACTGCTGCTACTGCTACTGCTGCTGCTACTACTACTACTCCTACTGCCGCTGCTGCTGCTACTGCTACTGCTACTGCTGCTGCTGCTGCTGCTACTACTACTACGACTCCTACTGCCGCTGCTGCTGCTACTGCTACTGCTACTGCTACTACTACTACTCCTACTACTGCTGCTGCTGCTGCTACTACTGCTGCTACTGCTACTGCTACTGCTGCTGCTACTACTACTACTCCTACTGCCGCTGCTGCTGCTACTGCTACTGCTACTGCTACTACCACTGCTGCTACTGCTACTGCTACTACTACTGCTGCTACTGTTACTGCTCTGCTACTGCTACCTGGTTTAATTGGGATTCTTTTGGATTATGAACTAATCCACAGTAGGGAAATCTATCAACCAACTAGTACAATAAGAGGGGATAGTGGATATTCTTCATGGCTCAATTCGCACCTATTTTTTATAGTAAGATAGTAAGATAACGTATATGCTTGGCCAGTTGGTGATATAAATTGTTCATTAAATTGACTTTTTGATTGATGATATTAGCCGATTTGGGTATACCTTTGGGGGTAAATTGGCAGCTGTACTGCCATCCCCCACATTTCTACATGGCTGGGCCTCAGAACTGCTTAACATCCATTAACATTTTGTGGCGGCTTGCCATCCCTAAAATCCATGTCCAAGGCACGTTGGCCCCAGCTTTTTGATAGTTCAGCACCACACCAAGCTCACCCGGACGACGTAGCGCGACAACCTCAGTCAAACAAAAGCAAACACAACCACAACAACAACAACAACAGCAACGACAACGACAACGACAACGACAACGGCCACCACAACCAAGCGTCCGCCTGAAAGCAATCCCTGGACTGCTGGTAAATCATATTGCTATGACTATAATCTATATTCATTTATAAGGAACCCCAATGATGGGCCCCATTGGGGGCCTAGGTAAAATTCTATGCTTTTTGTACAATCAGGTAATTTAATGTAATTTAACATAGCTATTGGAACTGGCCAATTTATATATGATTGACCTACTAGTATTTCAAATGGTGTTTTCATATAGCTATGTTCAATTACCAGAAGGTAAGTTGCTCAGCAGGACGTGTGCATCTTTATGCCATGCTTCCGCCCCGATCTTTAGGGCAAGCACCAGTAGTATATGATGTATACAAATGCATGAACAGGCATATGTAAGCGCATATGTATTCATATGTGTATATGTGTATATTATATATATGTGTGTATGTATGTATTATACACGTATATGCATATAAATATACATCTGTGTGTGTGTGTCCAAATGCTGAATCTATTATATGGCAGTGTGTCAAAACCTTGTACCCCTGGTGAACATCAAAATAGCTGGTAAATGGATGTTCATCCCACTAAAAATGGTATTAATAGGTATTGACCCATACCCATATGTCATATGTATATATAGAATTATATAGATATACAAACATGTTTATACACACACATTTCTTTGCTCTGAGTCGCCTTCTCTTGGGGCTTCTGCAGCAGCAGGGTGAAAGGCCCCTCCTGGCGGCATTGGGAATTCAGCAGTTGAAGGTGGCCCCAGCTGATGATTTACTGATGACTTACTGTCCTACTCCAAGTAGCCAACTTTCAAATCTTTCAAGAAATATTAATGGTGGGCCAATGTGGGCCATGCCCAGATTCCACTTGTCTTGCAATTTTCAGTCTATCTTGGATACAGAAGTTGCGAACTTTGGGCCCCAGGGATTAGCACATAAATGTCCAGCAGGCACTTCATACATGCATAGCAATAGAAAATCCGTCAGAGTTTAGATTATGTGTCTTAATGTTCATATATGTTAGTTCATATATTTGATATGGGGCTAATTATATATTCTTGTGGTAAACCCAATGTGGCCGAATAAATACTGAACCTCCAATTTTGAAGGGTTTACGCTACCCATTTCTGGTGATACTGGGATGGTTCATTATATGTTATCAGTGGGTTAGCCCAAACTCTACCCTCTGATAATCTAACAATAATTTAACATAGGTATTAAAAATAAAATAGGCATCAAAAAAGTCAAGGTGGATCTATCAAATATGGCAGATTTTCGCTCTTTGTTCACCAAAGAAAGGATCCACGAAGCGTTTTGATAAAAGGTGCCTGGCGTAAGATCTTGGCCATCTCGATGCTCGAGCCCTGGGTGCCATTCACCTCCAACACTCGGTCGCCCTCCTGACGCACCGTTGGGGTTGGGACCGGCCCAACGGGATCCCCCGCAACGGATCCACCAACGGAAACTGGGAGATGTTGGAAAACTCGGTGATCCATCATAGGTTCACTGAAAAACCGCCTTTTTTTACGATGAGATCATCTATATAACTCCCTCATCAAGATATGGTAAGATTATGTAAGATTGGTAAGGATAGCCATGGCTAATGATAGAGACAAGCTGCAGAAGCAACCCTTTCGCTGGGCTTTTGTGCGATGCAACTCAACTGACAGATTCACCCAAAATCGGGACTTCTGGGATATTTGCACCAAATAATACGATTGGACCTATACAAGAAATGGGAGGTTCGGTTTTAATCCACAAAACGAGTCATGGGTACAATTTAACAATCAAAAGCAAGAATGAGAATGACGCAATATCCTCCAGGAAAAGATCATCAATCATCACCTGGTATTCCATGGTTAATTTATACTGGATCCTTCACGATCTTGTTCTCCGGAGCGGAGGTGTTCCATTTCGCAACCATGCCATCCTCATTCACTTTCCTGGCCGGATCCCGGCAAAATGATGGATCCCCTATAGCTGGATGGCTTATTTGCTGGAAAATCCAATGAAAATGGATGATTTAGGGAAACCTCCATCAAGATTTTCCAGCAAATGGGATTTGATGATGGGATTCCATGAAAAATTGGATGATGGAAGAGTATGTCTCTTGATGATTTAGGGCTACCCCCATTTTAGGAAACCTCCATCGAGAGACATACTCTTTTTCAGGTTCTTGGAGAAATACTGACAACCACGACTCTCCAACATACTGTGGATGAACAAAGTCCTGCACCTGTTGGGAAGTAACTAGTGGCAACTATGAAACATGGTAAATAATGGTATTATAATAGGATAAACATGGATAAACCATTTACCAACGGTGCAGGATTCAGGATGCCTTCCATGCACAGTTTTTTCTGCAATTGTGTCAGCACGGTGGGCCCAGCGGCCCAGCTATCTCTTCAGTCGCAAGTACTGAAAACAATCACCCCATGCTGCGAATCACTTGCAATGAACATGAAATTAGGTAGAAGCAACCCACATCGTGAATCATTTTCTCTCAAGACATCAGCCCTCTTTTGACGGGGTTCCTTATCCGCGGGCTTGTCGACTCTTAACCACTAAGAAGGGCTGCTTGAGACCCTCAAAAACTAGAAAATATTAGGTAAATTAGGTAAGTTTGTTTACTCGCTTCTTAAATCACAGTTGTTACTACATCAAAGCAAGTTCCCTCGCTCGCTGCAAATACATATACAAGTATATATTATGTTAATTTAATATGATAATTACCTGTAACTATGTACAAATATATATATATACCTATGTATGTGTGTGTGTTGGGTAAAACCCCCCTCTTGAAATGTCCATTGCCGCCATTGCCCCTTCAATATGTCCTGCACCAACAGGCCCTTTGCTGTCCTGACTATTGTGCACTCAGGGTCTGAGCCATCGATCTGAATGCCATGGGCGCCGTTTACTTTCACTTCCTGAGTCTGGTCAAGACCAAATATAGACCACCCCCAGAAAATATGAAAAGTAGTGGTTAATTATGGTCAATTACTAACCTAGTGGTAAATGATGAATCCTACTAAACTATGAACCCCACTGAACTGTTGAACTAATGGTATTTGTTTCTTCGATCTCTTTGGGGGCTACGATGCATGTGAAATGGCTAGGTAGTTGGTGACCATCCTCAAGTACCCAAAAACTGCAACTCTAAACCAAGACCAAATCTTACAACATGCATCAACATCTCTGGGTTTCGACCCGTGAATGTGATCACAAAGGGCCCAGGAATTGTTTTTTTGTATTAGTGGGTCCGTTCTTGGCTTCATGCTGACAAAAAAACAACACATTGGTGGATGTCGTGGGAACTACTGGGTTGGGAAAACTGGTCGAAGAAGCTTAAGTTTAATCACAGAAGTAGTTCTCAAAGCAGAAATCTATTGGAAAAACATGTTTTGTCGAATGGGTATTGGATGGTATTGGCAATTGGGTCACGATGATTGTCATTATTCACCCCGCAGAATGGATAGTTCACTTCAAGGTTTGCTACTCAAAACTTGAGATATTCGGCCCATTCTCCAATGCCATGCCCAAATCGGCCCAAGCAGCAAAAGTCGATGTCTCTTGCGACGGCTCTAGGTCCTCGAGTCGAAAAAATTAAATTTTCCGCTTTTAGGTTTTTGGGGGAGCCCCAATTTAAAGGCACACCATGACACACCTACTGGGGTTTGACTGCAAAAATGGGCTCCTCAAAAATTTAATGTTTAATCATACGTTTTTCCAACTGCCGTAAATTCAGGGTAGATTCCCTATTTTCAGACACAACCCAACTACATCAAGTTTGGTCATATATCCCATGACATCTGTTGATGTCCTCTTTTTCGGCTTAGTTATAAGTGTATATATATATGTGTGAATAATATATGTTTGTATATATATATATATAAATGTTCATATATATATATACATATGACTATATATAATATATGTGTGTGTATATGTATGTGTATATGTATGTGTACATGTATATATGTGCATATATGTGCATATATGTGCACATATGTATGTGTATGTATTGTGTATGTATTGTGTATGTATTGTGTATGTATGTTAACCCATGTTTCTATTGGTACAGAATTGGCCCGTTCCCAGGCCTCGGGCTGCGAGGCTCGCTCCGTCTTCACGAAGCCGCCCTCATGAAAGGTTTCCTCGTGGCCCGGGTCACGCAGCTTCCTGGGGATGGCATGATGCGACCCTGGGATGGGATGGGGGAAGGGTATTGCAATGTACAATGCTGTGGTTGTTTCTAAGATGTTCTAAGTATATATTGTACAATGAAGTACAATGTGTATCTGGGGATGTTTGATTCTTATGATGTCTTTTAAATATTAGACTGATTAGACGAGTGTATGCACATATATGAGACATAAAATGACATGTGTGTATTTTTTGTGTGTGATCCGAACTCTTGGAGCTATGTCTGATCAAGCTATGTCGATCGACGCTGCCCCCGGCACACCCCAGGACGTGACAGGGATGTCAACATGAGTGTGCTCTCCTTACCATGTTTGGTGTTCATAGTTCTTAGAAGCTTGAGAAGCCTCTCTTCACTCTAGATATACATATATATATATATAGCCATACAAATAGACATAATTTATGCATAATTATACGTTACGTTACTATACAATATGATAATATATGATACATGTATGTTCAAAATGCCCGTGCGAGCCTGTATGTGTTATCATGTTCAAACCAGAGCCATAAACCATCCATGCCAGGTGTCACTTCCCCAACCACCTCAGCTGCTGGTGGTTCAGCGCAGCAGCAGAACATGGCTCTCACGCGGCGATGGACACGCTGGCGGAAGAAGTTCACCAGGTCCCTTCCCAAAAGAAAGAAACCGAAAAGACAAGAATGTCCAAGTCCAAATGGCAAAAATGTGGCTCTTGAAGTCAAATCAAAATGTGTCACACTGGTCCAGCTGCAACTCAGGGTTCACTTGAAGTACGGCGGCGGCTCAACAGAACGTGAGGACCCTCGGCTCATTATGATGAAAACTGACCGAACGCTGAGTACAGAAAACATTGCAAGATTCCTTGGCCCCCAAATGGTAACTACATGATGAACAATAAGCCTCTCTATTCTGAAAGTAGTCGGACAGTCGACAACTTGACAGCATACAAATACATATATGGAATCAACACACACACACACATACATATACACATATATACATGTATATATATATAAATACACATGTTTATTCATTCCTGCATGTTCCTGCATTCGTTAATGTCTTCATTTACATGTTAAGTGCCTATCATATATATATACCCTCCGGAAAGCAAACCTTCGTTCGATAATTTTCCAACCAGCCACCTTTGATGAAACCGGAGGGTATATCCCATATCCATCCTTTTTTGGTATCCCATTGATATCCCATGAGCTATAGAATGCTATAGATATAGTATCATGATATCTCTTCCATTGATCCTCTGATATTCCATTATTCCCATTATAGATATACTGTATCTACCACAAATCATGAATTTTCAGCATAGTCAACCATAGTTATGCCATACCCTCTGGTAATTTAACATACATTTCCCTATTGAAGCCATAGCCCAGTCGAAATTTAGTTGATGAATCCCCATTTTCATAGCATGGTGATTTCCCATAGTAATGTAAACGTTTACCAGAGGGTAGTTCACCCGGAAAAAAAAGAACATGGCATTTCTCCAGATTCCCAGTCGACTTCCCACGGGCGCCTCCAGGGCTATCCCCAGCAACCGGGGAAAGGCGTCGGGGGGTGACCTCGGATCATAGGGTAAGGAACTCTGAATGGCAACTACCCTCTGGTTATGACTGACGTAGCCATGGAAAATCATCATTTTTAATAGGTAAATCATCATAATTCATCTATAAATGGCTTATTTTCCATGGCTATGTTAAATAGCCAGGGTGTAATACACATATATATATATATCATCAACATCTATATATACTTTAGAATATGAGTTGCGGAAACATCTATATAACTGAAGGACTGATGTTGATGGCAACATATGATCTATAGAATATGAGTTGCCATTAATATACTTTACAAGCTCCAAAAATATCATCAACATCTATAGAATCTATAGTTTGTCAAGTATATATAATCTAATAATCTAATAGTCATCATCACCTATATATATATCTATAGCTCATGGAAAAAAGATGAAACAAGTCAGACTTGAAGATTCGAATGGGATGATCATTGGACTTCATGGGATGATGTGATGGCAATAACCGAATTAGCCATGGAGGTTTGTACCCGCCACCCTCAGGGTGCACCTACCATGGTACCACCAGCTATATTTACAGATTAACACCAATTACAAGAGTTCAAAAGCAAAATCACAACTGGGATCTTCCTGTAAGCCATGTTTGATTGTCGGAGGGTAATCAGAAGCCCCTCCCTAGACTTCGATGTGGTATATTAATAGGAACATGGCTTAACCCATTTTATAACCAGCATGGAGATGTAAAAAGATGAATGGATCTAAACATTCTAACCCATTAATCATGAAGATATGAACATATAGATGGATCATGATGGATCTGAACATTCAATCGGGATGTAAGATAGAGATAGATAGAGGTCATACAGTCATACCATCCTCCATCTTGATCCTAGAGTTTTGTATGCGTAACTCTTTACATACGTACTAATTCACAAAGCCAAGGAGGTTTCAAAGGGCTATTCAACAGGAAAACGGAATACAGCGTATAAACATACTATGAATGTAATTGCAGACATTTTTACCACAACAAACTGTGGAGTGACTGTTGCAACATTTGAGTAAACTAATGATATTGTCGGCTATAAACGGTTTTTCTATGCTCTTCTACGAAATTTGCGGCCAAGAAATTTGGCTTGGCAGTCATTTTCATGTAATGGACTCGGGGCTCCTGTTTGAAAGGCGGGGATTTGACGAGTCAAAACCATGGATCTGACCCCACTTTCGACCACCATTCCACCTTGCATCACAGCGACTGTCTGCATCGCCAACGTTCCCACGAACACGTTAGCAGAGCCAAAAATCGCTCTGCAAGTGGGGCCGAGATCATCCCTGGGTCGTTTGGCTAACCCGTCCCACGATTCTGGGCTGATTGGTGCGCCTAGAAATCAAAGAAACACATCGTCAAGCTACATGGCTGATGCCACTGAGAGAAATAATCTGGCTTGGTCGGAAAATGATGTGTACCCCTGAGCATTTCAATAGAAAACATGATTGTAACATATTGTAGCTATTTTAACCTACCATTTTAATGGGGGGCATCCATATTTTCAGACAAATCCGTTTATGTCTTAAAACAAACATTCATTATGTATACGTATATATATAACCCATAGGATCCATGGTGCTGGTATATTAATGCTAACTTTTAAAGGGGGTAGATTGATGGGATCCATGTTGCCATTAATATAGCAGCACCATGGATCCTATGGCTCAGTGACCAAGCCTCCATTGTGGGTTCCGGGCCGAAGGATGGGGCCCCAGGCAGACTGTCTGGGGTATAACCTCTATAACCTCTATAAGGAATATGGTAAATATGTGGTAACCTCAGATTATATGGTAATAATATGGTTATATTAACAGCATTATTAATAGTATATCAACCTTATAACCTCTATGATGGTTAATATGTGGTTAATGTACTGTTCATAATGGTTAGTATATGGTTATTATATGTGGTTAATGATGTTTATTGATGATAAGCTGGTTGGTGGTTTCAACGCCTCTGAAAAATATGAAAGTCAATGGGAAGGATGACATCCCATATATGAAATGGAAAATAACAATTGTTCCAAACCACCAACTAGATAACCTCTCATAAATGGGCCACTTAACTAAGAGACTTATTCACCAATGACTAGGGCTAACTAGGGATGTATATTACACTTATTACACTTTTTGAGGGGACTTGCCCCCACACGTCAGGTGCATTTTTCCTGCCGAGGATGTCTCAACCGCCGGGAGCTATTCCTTGGTGATGATGGTGAGGAGGATGACGATAATGATATTCCAGGAAAATGGCAAGTCACACAAGCTGGTCAACCTTGACGCCATGAAATTGCAATGACAATTCATCAATGCAGAAGTCCTTAACTATTTATCCTATTTGCATTATTTCATGATATTCCAGGATCTCTCTTAAAATGTTTTTTTAATATATGTGTGCATATTTCTGCCATTTCCATCCATTTCCAGGATCCCTCTCAAAATGTATTTTAATCATGTTTCATTTAGTTCCCAAGAAATATCTCTGCCATGGTCGAAACTCCGCGACTACTCCGTGCCACGTTTCCCCCATAGCCTGCCGCCTCGCCGGCGAAGACTCCGCCCAGCACGCCGCGCCACTGGCCGCCCTGGATCTCGTCGCGGGGATCCTGCGATCCCACCGTGATTCTGAGCAGAAAATGAATCCACGGGCACGCAGGCGTGTACGTCTATCATCTACTATATATATTATATTATATATATATATATATTATATTGAGTCTTTCTAGAAGTGCTTTTGGTGAGATTTAAATAGATTTAAGACTTGTTTCGATTCACATGCCTTTAATTCTCGGGATTGTCATATCCCCCCATTTAAATAGGATGATGAAAGTCACCTGTGTACAGCACATGCGAGCGGAATGTGTGCGCATTCTCAGTTGTGATTGTACTCATGTTGGTTCATTTTTGCTGGTTACTCTTCTGAAAATGCTTCTTGCAAGACCACAACTCCCATCATAGAAACGGTAACCGTTGTTCCATCATTTTTCTTGTTCCGTATGTTCCACTCACAGGCTCACGAGGGTTCACAGCCAGTCTTGTATACACTGTAATTAATCAAATATCCAGCTGGTTAGTTGAATACATGTCCATTTGTACAGCAAACAAGTGCCCAAGATCTAGTTGTCTATGGACCACGTTCAGCCCCCTAAATAGATGTACACATCTTGGCTACATCCATATATAATCTTGCAACAACAATCCCCTCAATAGATTACACTGATTACACCATGGTGTATTGTACACCATTGTGTATTGTACATCCATTGGATACCACATGCTTCACCCTCGCCAACGGCTCAAGCCTCACCAGCCCACACTGGAGGACTTTCCCCCGGTGCCAGGCGCACCAAACGCGACACAGCGCAGCCATCGATGATGTCGGTGCGGACATACATGGAAGTCCTGGGCTGCAGGGCCTCCTAAAAGAAATGGGGACTGAAGAAACGGGAGATCTTGGGAAACTGAAGGGAAACCCTTGGGCACCACAGTGCCCTAGTTCTGCAAACAAACCCACATCAATGCTGACACGAGAGCTGCAAAGCATCAACCTTTCATGGAGCATGAACTACAGTTATAATTACCATACCTTTGAAGCCTTTGAAGACTGCCAGAACATACATTTGAACATGCCCTTCTGATGCAATTCTGGCGTGTGATCTGCCCCAATTTTTGGGGCATGTGATCAGCAGGGAGGTGCCTCATTCAGTGTTACCCAATGAGGTACCCCATGATTCGTATCATCACATCACTATTGAATCCTGTCCCATATGATCCATGCATGGTATAGAAGTATGTAACAGTGTGGCAGTGTGGCCATGTTTTCAGTAGATCTTGGTAGATATACCATACATGGAGCATATGCAGCACATGGTTGTTTCCTAAAATGGCGGTACCCCTAACTGTTTAACTCATCCATCTCATGTTCGGAGTTTCCATTATAAACCAACCAGCATAACCAGCTACTGGCAACAACCCCAGTGACTTTGGAAAACCTGGCGCTCTTGAAGATCTCCGGCCTGATGCCCAGCTCTATGAACTCTTCGGTGAACTTCTTGGCAAACTCATCCAAGGGATCGCCCACCAAGTCTTTCATGGATGTGGCCATGGCCTTCAACCTGGCAAGGAAGCTGCGGCGAGGCTCGTGGCTGTGACCAAGAAAACTTTACGATTCAAAAACCATGTAAAAAGATTACCCTCTTCTGGTTATTTAACATAGCCACGGAAAATGGTCCATTTATAGATGGTTTACCTATTAAAAATGGTGATGTTCCAGGGCAAACTGTTACTCATAACCAGGTTGGCTAGATGAAGTCGGATCCCATGAGTATCCTGTTAGAAATCCTCATGTCATCATCACCCACCCCATTTTTGTTGCTGAAATACACCCACAAATCCCACCAGCTAATCCCCATCTCCAACCTCCATCAGCCATAAAAACCGCCCCATTTCCGACCTGAAGCGATCCGATTCCCGCGCCAGTTCATTCAGTTGTCGGACTTCCGCAGGCAACTGGCCATAGCTGGGACCTTTGTGAACCCAACTGACCGTCATCCAGTCCTGCCAGGGCATGAGTTTCGAGGATTTCGTTGTAGGACTCTGGCTGAGTTGTGATGTTAAGATTGATCTTTGGATGATTTTTTGAAACATGTTTTCGCATGGATATGATATGAGTTAGTTAGTGATCTTGCGAGGATTTGTGGAGGAAAGAACTGATGTTGGATACATATTGATGTGTGGACTTGCGCCATGACGATTCACAACGATGCTTATTTTTTTGGTTTTAGTATGTTTCAGTGACCTTCGGATGGGTGTTGGGAAAAAAAAACATGTGATCTTGGATGAAGTTGTAGTGATCTTTGGTGGATTTGGGGCATATCCTGATGTTTTTTTCGTGATGATTTTCTGATGATTGGGGGGCATAATTGCTGGGCGATTGTTGGATGAAACTGAGGCCCAAACAATCTGACAAATACCGCAAGATGATCACAAGTAAGTGCAAACAAACGTAACTGTAACATCATAACCGTTGGGATACTACCCTAGAAATGGAGGTTCGACCAAGAAAAAACTGTGACCAACGGATGACCAACGGAAGGACAAATTAATTGGGATGCAACTCATTTCTTATCCAAATATGATGGGATTTAATTTTATTTCTTTGACCAATACACGTAAACATTGGAACCTGACAATTAACCAAAACTGATGGGGTGTTCGCCCCTTAGGGGTAAAGATTCATAGACAATCTAAGGCAAATCATCGCACCTAAATCCCGGATTTTAGGGGTTCAATAGTGGGGAGAACGGGAGAACCCTTGGCTGAATTTGGGGGAGAATCAAAGCTTCTCCAAAGGCAAGGCCGAAACATGGACTAAACTTACAATATAATAAACACACACACACATATATATTAGATTATATTAGTATATTAGTATATTAGTATATAGTAGACCTTAACTTGCTAGGTGGAAAGATGCTTTTTTCCCAGCCTCTAGTCAAATGTATCTCTCAGCAACGACTCTCTCGCGACTTTTTTTTGCCAGATTGCCATGTATATATATGTATATATACCTATTGGATTTGGATTTTGGTATAAGAACGCCCCCTGAATCACTTAAATAAGCCACGAATAGCCACGATATTGGGAGGGTTTCCAGACTGCCGCGACCAGTTGAACTTCAAAGTCCTCCACTGGCGCCGAGCCAAATTCTCGGAGGTCGATGATGTCCTCGGCATGGCCGAGTGGAGACTTCTGAGGATTTTCCAACCTGGATTGTTTTGAAGATGTTACTGTACTAAAATCATACATAAAATCAACAACATGCTACATATTTGACAAGAAATGTTCATATGATGTCAAAAACGAAATCCTTTCTTGATATATATACAGTATAATTAATCAGTATTTATACATATACAAATTATATTAAATGATATATATATATGGTTGGAAATATGTTGAATGTTGATCAATGTCAATCTGAGCCATCGCACCGTGGCATAGTGCGGCAACGTGGAGATGCGCCACACCTGGATATTCTGATCCAATCATCTTGGGATCATTGGGATCATTGAAATTCACCCAGTGATGGAACATGATCTGGTTGGTGGATGTTGGTGGTTGAGCCCTACCCCTCTGAAAAATATGAAAGTCAGTTGGGGTCCAATGACATTCCCAATAAATATATGGAATGGAACATAAACAAAACACAAGATCTAAGATATGCAAGATGCTTAAGTGACAATGAGTTGATGTAGAAACTGCAGTGAAGAATTTTCATCATCTCCAATCCGATGGTTTTTGCGGGTTTTCTTGGACCCTTCAATTTCTTACTCATTCGGAACGGTTTTTTTTCTAGATCCCTTCAATATCAACTGAATCAATGGCTAGAGAAAATCAGCAACTCCTCGGATCCGACTGGGACTGGACAGAAAAAAAGTCCCAACATTTGATGGTTCAGACAAATGTTCATCATCATTTTAAGGACCAATTATAATTATAATAGTTCACTCACCTGACGCTTTGGGCCATGTTGGGATGATTCCCCTTAAGCATGATTCCCATGTTCATCAATGTTCTTTATCATGCTGCCAATTTAGCCATAAAATCGCGCTCACTCCGAGGAACGTGATACGGCGCTCCAGGTTTCAAGACATTGTCCTGGGTTCCGCGGTTGTGGTGGTCGACCCCCGCAACGCGGGATAGAAACCATAGATCAGCTACAACATGCGGGCCACAATGAATGGGGATTCAAGGGTTCAAGCAAGATCATGCATAATCTACTGATATCTACTGTATACTGTATACATCTGTATACATCTGTATACTGTATCTGCTGGTTTCTAAGCTTCTGATGTGTCAAAGACTGGAGCACACCAGGGAAACACGTGCTGCATCGCCAAAACAACATGAAAAGCATGGGTCAAAACATGTCAAGTGTGGCTCCCCGAGATGTATATATGTTTTTTTTTCACAATGTTGATGAACATGTTTTACTCCATAAAACATAATAAAACAGCTTGCTGCATTGCAATAATCTACAATAATTACCCTCTGGTAAACATACAAAAAGCTATTGAAGCCATGGCCCAGTCGAAATAGTGGATTTACCCATTACAAACAGTTATTATCCCATTAAAAATAGTGGATTTACCCATTAATAGCACGGTGGATCTTTCCATAGTTACGTAAACGTTTACCTGAGGGTATCCTGATTCGTACTGATCAGGGTCCCGAAATTCGATCCACCGCCTCTGTCAAGCGGCGGCAATCACCACAGCATTCTCTGCCATTAGGTTCAGCTGTTCCTGAGGCGCAATCCTCTGGATGACATGGGCTAAAAAAAATGCAAAAAATAGCGAAATGATCCGACATGGGCTACGAATGGCGAAAGATCTGTCTGGTGTCGTCAGAAAAATGGTGATCATTGGCTTGCCAACTTGCCAAATCTTTGGAAAAGCAGCAGGTTTGCCATAAGGGTTTGCCCGGGTCATCCCAGCTAAACGAGGATCAAAGGACGGCAAACCCCGACTAAAACTCCAAGGTGGAGAACGGCCCCTGAGTATGATGGGAAGGGCATTCCATACAGTCAGAAAAGTCGCAAGTGACTTAGTGCATCTATATATTCTATATGTTCAAGCATTTAACATAGCTATTGAGCTTTACCATTTTTGATGGGCAAATCATGATAAATCATCTATAACTGGACCATATTCAACATAGCAAATAACTAACAGACCATTTTTAACAAGTAAATCGGTAAATCGTCTATAATATAAATGAGATATAATGAGCATATATATATTATATTGTTATTCTCTACTTATCTCTCCTTGGGGGGTGGACAACTTCCAATTACCTCGAAGCCCAAGGCTCAAGGTTACGAAGGTCATCATGGAATGCCTTGGGCTTCCAGCCCCCCCCAAAACCGGCGGATCAAACCGGCGGATCAAACCGCAAAAGTCCAGCTTTCAACAGAAAATCATAGGAAATCTGTCATGAATCCCATCGGGCCAATATGACATATCCTATCATATCCTCATTAATATGTGACCCATTTAAAAAATACTAAACCAAACCAGGGTTTCAAAGAGGGGTATTTGATTATTTTGGGCGAATTACTGGTGTATTGACAAGCTCAAGTCCATATTTGGAGTACCCTAATTTCAATCCATGCCTACCTGGCCCCGGTCTTCGAAGGATGTCAAAGGCACACTCCATGCCAAGGAAGTTTGGCTGAAAGGAAACAATCAACTTAGGAAAACATGGCAAAATTGTGCTATTCATCAACTTGAAGAACCTGATTTTAAGATCATTCCCAACCAAAAAGGTCACAGTGATTGCATAGATCAGATTCAGCCAGGTCTCCGTCCCTCTCTGATCCATAAAGACCTGGAACGAGGCGTGAGGGATCGTGGCACATGCCATGGCATGCCATGGCGACAGTTAGTAGCTTCCCATCCAACTGCATCATCCAACAGGTCGTTTTTCTGGTTGGTTGAGCCCATCGTCCCTCTGAAAAATGATGGACGAATCGTCAGTTGGGATGATTAGAGCTGCAGCTGAGGCGCCATATCCACACTGCCAGGCCCAAACTTCTCCAAGACCTGTCGGAAATTCATGTGGGGATAAGTTTGGAGATCACACGGCACCATTACAAGGCAGCACTTTGGATAAAACAATTCGCTTAAACACTTTGGACGGTTGGATCTATACCCGTTGAATTATGACTTCAAGATTAATTGACAACATTCCATCTTTCTGCTCTTGTGGGCTCTACTTTTGTTGAAAGTCACATGCCAGTCACACAATTGATTGAAAAAAAATCCACATAGTTTCCATGACTTTTTTGCATGAGTTGTTTCCCACGTTTCCCGAAATTCCACACATGTTGCCACTTGTCTATAAATCTCAAGGTGTGTTCCCATGTCTTCCCGAAACGATTCCGGAAAAGAAACCCTCGCGTACCCTTGGTAATCCAACAGGGCCGGGAAATCCCCAACTAGCCATTGAGCTTTCTGTAATATTATTATATCTCTATGGAACCGATATAGATACCCTCTGGTTATTTAACATAGCCATGGAAAATCACCATTTTTAATAGGTAAACCCAGGTAAACCATCTATAAATGGACCATTTTCCATGGCTATGTTAAATAACCAGAGGGTATATATAAAATATCTCGGTATAATCTCTATAGTACTGACATATCTATGGCTATATTATATATATATATATCATTTATGGTAATAATATGGTAATAGATCTCCATGGTGGATCTTCCATATTTTCTGGCCGCCATGTCGCCATCTGGACGGCATCATCCGAATGTCCCAGTTGGACGGTCACGGCATGGGACAAGCCGGCCATCTCCACATGGTTCCGAGCCTCGGTCCAAGCTGCTTGTCATCTAAATATACATATATATAATATACATATATATAATATATATATATGTATATGTGTGATTATATATATATGGGTAGATGCTACACATCTATCATCCATGGATGTGTCATCTATATAAGTAATATAAGTAATATTTCTTCTTTTCTCTTTAAACAAAACTAGAGATCTTATGGATGTAGATTTTGTCCGCATGATTCGGCCGAAGTCAGAGGATTCAGCGGGATCAACATGATTCAAGCATTTTCAAGCAATGAAAAAGGGATTGGACATATTAAAAAATGGTTAATCTATGGTTAATCTATGGTTAATCTATGGTTAATCTATGGTTAATATATGGTTAAAAAAAATAACATTTGTGAAACTACGAGCAACAATAAGAGGATCTTGCAGGATCTTGCACTCCGTCTCAAAAAGGGGGAAATACAGGGAACTTTGCCAAACTAGCAACATGATCTTGAGAAGAAGGCTATAGGCTGAATGAAAAGTATTCACTAAGTCATGAAACCTAAGATTCATGTCATAATTGATGTGTAAACAAGCGGCGATTCATGAACTCTTTCAAACTGACATGGGGAATTATCTCTTGTAAACAACTGAAATCAACGGCAGTCACTGAGAAGTGCAAGTCCGAGTGACGATTGTTGCCTCAGGAAACACTGGAGATCCTGGGATCCTCCAGTTATCTGAAGTCCGTTTACCCAACGCCCCAAAAGTCTCCGAATGTCCTGCAAGAAATATGTCACAACACCCACAAGAAAACATGCTACATCAAGTGTTGCTATAGTTGTTGTATTACTGAACACGGACCCAAAAATATCCAAAAATCAGGAAACATTATCTAATCTAGGGCATGCTGACATACCTTCCTGTAACAAGAACAATTGAAAAATAACATGAAAATAAGGCCACCTTAAGGCAACTTACTTTCCTGGATTATCTACCGGAGAGCCCGATACATCCCCATATCTGTATGGTATACAGTACGTCTTTGGCAAGTCCACATTATTGTGGCTGGGTTCACTTCCCATATATATATATATATTCCGCCCTCAGTCCGAATTTCTTGTCGCGCGGTCCAATCTCATGCTGTTCCCTAATCCATGCATTTGCTGTTGAAGAACTCCTGTTTATGCCGATTGACTCCCCATTTCAGTGAATTGATCCTCATTTCAGCTTCTACCCTCTGGTTATTTAACATAGCCATGGGAAATGGCCCATTTATAGATGGTTTACCTATTAAACATGGTGATTTTCCATGGCTATGTTAAATAACCAGATGGTATATTTCTGTGACTAGAGTTCCAATATCTCATTGTGAGATCCACGTTCTGCTGGCTAAAATCCCCATGTTCTGCTCGTGCAATCCGCAATTTCTACTGGGTCAAATCAGACGTCTCCACTTTCCGCTTCACCGTTCCCAAATTCACCTGGTGATATCAGAATTTGCTCACTGATGTTGCCATAAACTTGCAATTGTATGCACTTATCATATCCAGTTTAAATCCCTGGAAACCTCTTTCGCACAATATCCAGTATAAATGTGTTAAATGACTAATTATGTTTGATGGCTAGATCCCTAAAATTGAGGCAAACCCCTGAAAATCACCCAAAATCCCCATGTAGTATTATACCTGAACCATCATGAAGCCCTAATTCTGTGCTTGAATCCACAAAACTATCCATGGAGAAAGTGTCTCCACATTCCCCGATCCCCGAGGCGACTGGTAGCGTTCACAGGATCCATCTCCATGGTCACGACGCGACCATTCCATGCATCCACTTGCAGGGCCATGCGGGTGGACCTGAGTTCACGGTTGCGTACAGTGCTAAAGCTAGCACCTCCGGGGACCAAATATCAACGGTATCAACGAGTTGAGGTGATCTTCAATCATCCGGACATTCTCTGAGATTGGAAATTGGTATATTCTGGCAAATTTTGGCATGATTGAAGGTTGATTAACGAAATATTATTGATAAGAACAATCATCCTGAAATTATTGGTTTATTCTTTTTGAATAGGATATGCAAATTGATTGTTTTCGCTCTGGTTTTTATTTACCATCACATCTGAAAGGCTTGGCTCATAATTTCCCCTAAACGACAAGCTCCTTTGCATATTTATCATATGTTTGCATGACATCCTCAAAATATACAGTATCATGGCCTTCATTCTAGATCCTCCGTGAATGTGCCCTAGACTGTGGCTGACTACATTCTATAAACATGTTGGTTTATAAAATGATTCTGAGGGTGCTCTTTTTTTATAATGAATCTGAGGCATATTTATGGAATGGTCCGGCAAGTTTAAGGATCTCAGATTTCGATGGTTAAAAACCCCAAAAATTAACTTTATAGAATGAATTGGCTAGTTACATGTAAAAAAAACAGGAGGAAAGCCAGCAGGACATGTCGGTTTATAGAATGCTATGTCAAGTGCATGTTTGGTCCAAACATTTCGAAACAAGTCTGTTACTCGAATCGAACATTACACTCCATGGGATTTATGGAATGCATCTACCAGGATGGTTAACTTCGATTTAACATCCATTTTTTGGAGCATTTTGGCTTTTATGGAATGAGTTAAAGGGTTGCAAAACCTTGGTTTTATAGAATGAGTAGGGAGGGTTCATGTACTTGCTTGTTCCAACCGGTCCGATCGATTCCCCCCAAATCTGGGTTTATAGAATGATACCCAAAACTGCATTCCATAAACGACCACAAACTCATTCTATAAAGGTACATTAGCGGGGGATCATTCTAGTATTGTCACATGCGTTTAACAAAAAAAAAAACACTCTGGTGCAAGATGATAAGGCATTTAGATACTCCATCATTGCATGGCCACATTCAATGCCTCTGAGCCGTGTGGTGAAGCTCGTGCTGCATTTGGCAAGGGGCGTGTAGCCCACATAGGTGCCGAACTCCAGAATCCTTGGCCGCACCAGGCAGAGAAGGTCAGATTCAGCTTCCATATGCAGCATATGCAGGTATGGTCTCTTTCATGGAAAATCATAGCATAGAAAGCAGATCAAAGGCTCCATTTTTATCCATTTTTTACATAGTTCATTCGCAATTTTTCTTGGATTGGAGGTATGGGCTACTGAGGCTAATGGGCTACTAAGTTGTTGGGGGCCGGTACGGATTGGTTCACCCATCTTGATGTGCATCCCCCCCACCACAGATTGTACTCTTTTTGTTGGGACAGTGCCTGGAAGTTTGAAACAAGTCCACTTAAAGCACAATGTCAAGCTGGCAAGCAGCAACTTGGGTTTCTGCTTGGCAATGACGTTGTCAATGACGCAAGCCTTTTGCTCAAAGCTGCTCTCAATGCTGTGCTGTAAGGGAAAAATCCACGATGTTGTTTGGGAAACAAAATCACGGTTATGCCAGCTTAAGATGTAGGTGTCCTCTATATCAAATTTCCATTTTCCTATTCCCCCTCTAATGAAACATGGTAATGCAAAATGCATTAAAATTCCCCAACTGTTCCGATTCTTCCCATCTAAACCTCCATGATTTCCACGTAGTCGCCATGTTTGCTTATCGAAATCCCATTACATTCCAAGGACATCCCAATACATCATCATAAATCACCATGAAATCCTACCCGAAAAAACGCTGTTTCTTGAGACCACGAAGCCCAAAGGGCTAGGGTTCCCCCAATCTCCGGGACGCATGGCCTTCTCACCACCAGCGATTTTCAACCAGACCTCTTTGAGACCCACATTCTCTATGGCGGCATGGACCTGAGAACGGAGATAGCCATGGGATGAGAAAACCCCCAAACTTGAGATATGGGACCTCTACGATGGTTGCATAATGTTGTATATATATATATTAAAAAAAATATATGTGTGTATTATATATATATAAACATATATCCTGGAACTACACATTCAAGTAAGGATGTTAACATTAAGATGGCAAAAACTGTCCCAGCATGCTCTTCTTTGGCCCAATCGCTGCTCGCAATGACAACTAGTTCCCAAGTTCGTAGTGGCACAACGGTGCAAGATGTTGGAGATCATCTTTGAACTTTGGGAGACACATAGATAGTACACATTACACGCATTACACGCATTTGATGACTGGAAAAATCTGAAACGGAACCCACCTGCGCCAACCCTTCAGTGCCGCTGTGCCCGGATTTCACGCAGGTCATCGACCCCACGACATGGAAATGCCCGAAATGGTTTAGTTTAGCTGCGTATATTTATAAGCATCATAAGCCCCAAGAAAGTGCAATAAGCCCGGAAAACCCATTTTCATCTATGGCAACCCCCAAAATTAGAACCAATTAAAACAATATGTGTCCCCATTTGTTTGAAGGTTGCACTATCTAATGTTAACTCAGGATTAATTTCCCAGGAGGTTGTCCGGGTCAATGGTGCCCATAGCTCATTATCTCCTTCCTAACATATGGATTGTATCCCGTTGGATATCCCATTATATCCCCATGGAATATCTCAGCATATCTCATCATATCTCATCAAATCACCATTTTTGTTGGTGAAACTCCATTAAATCCCATGATAACCTCTTAAATCCCACTGAAGTTTCATAAAATCACAAGTTATCCATATTTATCATCTAAGTTTTACCTATACCGTTTGCCCACCGCAAAAAAAAAAAGAACACGGTGCTTCGCCCAGAAACGCTCTTCACATCACCGGCGGTGGCTTCTCGTACCACCGTCTCCAGAACGCTGGCCTCCTGGAAGCAGCTCGAAAAGTACAGTGTATAGTACGATATATCAATATAAACATATACACTTATTAAGTGTATATGTTTATATTGATATATCATACTATTTAAGTATGTGTACATATAATACGTGCATTATACAGTACATTCTTTTTGTATCTATAAATATATATATATATGTGTGTAAATTTGATTATGCATATATATGTATATATATAGTTTCATAATGTTACATATTGTTGTATTACATACATGTGTGTGTGTGTGTGCGTGTGTCGGGCTTATGTATACAATGAACTATAACTAGACTAATTAATTATACATATTCTATTATATACTGATATATAATATATACATTACATGTCTATATGCCAGGATATGCATGGATATGCCAGGATTGGTCCAAGGGAACATGTCTTGCAGAAAGCCAACATCTATATAATATGTGGGAGTAAACACCAGGGTTTCCTATGTTTCCTCGAAGTTTCCCTTCAACCAACCCTGTTATGGTAACTATCCAAATGGTATGTCCTCTATGGTCATCCAAATGCTGGGATGGCTTCAAATATCCACATGAGATTTGCTATTTTGCTGGGAGGTTTAATAAATTACTTCAACTAGGTGCAACGACCTAGTTACTAATGTTACTATTCGAATCCAACGACCTGTTGAAGTTCTTTCCAAGTTTCAGCGCGCCTTGTAGTGGAAGTCCTCATAGCGACTTTGACAGTTGGGCCTGCGACGGATGGTGATATCCAAGATCTCAGCAGGCTGAACTTCCGCCTGCCGCATGCGGCTGACAAGCCATGAAGTCGGGTGAAAAAAGAACAGTGGCGGTTTTTTTCTGAAGATGTTACACTTACAGAATCTTACAGATATCGTGTTCATGTATTTTTGGGTTTGGCGAAACGATCTCACTACTTTTTTGAAAAGAGCGACAGTTGATCGCATTGAATGTTAGTTTGTCAGCCAACCGTCGTATTTCAATGCGACCCTCCTGGTCGGGCTCGCAGATGGCTGAAATGCTCGCAGGTCGCAGGTAATTATATGGAAACGGTTTGAAATTGTTGCCAGTTACAAATGTACCAAACAAAACAAGGTCCTTTGTCCTTTCCAAGCTGAACAAAATTGTTCAATGGGCCGACTTGGGGATGCAAACCTTACGTCAGACCATAGTTTTTCCCTATGCCCTATACTTTTTCTACAATAATTATTGGACACCGGAGATGTACTGGAAAATCTCCGGCTCCGGAACAGACCCATGTGTCAAACATTCCAGAACACTGCCGCCCACGGCCAGGCTGGTCATTGTTGAATGACCCATGGCTAGCATCCCATAGCATCCCAAACTCCACACTCCAACGATCTCTCTGATCAGCCCCTGTCATGAGTGACCTTAGGTACCCCACCATAATAAGACAAACAAAATGTCTTGTGAGATATTCTATTCAAACCATCCAAATTGCTAGAAAAATTGTGTTTAAAATTTAAAGTCAAATTCAAGAAAGCTTCCCACTGACCGGTCCGTCTTTTAAGCCGCTGGCGCTGCACACGTTGCATCTTCATTGGATGCCAGCAAACGGGTCTGCGGACCCACAACAGCTGATTCCATGCGGGATCCATCGGAAGCTAAAATGGAAGTCACAGAGACGTGACCTAGGGCGGCACCAGCATCTTTATGCAATTACACATGCACCATCATGCAGTGTGTGCATTTAATTGCATTTGCGTATGTCATAAAGGTATACTATATGTATGGGCCTGGATGCATAATGGATTACACAATTAAACCGCCCATGCATGTGTTCCTCAATCTGGCTGAACAGGAGCCAGGCTAGGTGCAAACATCTTGAAAGTCTGCATTGCAACTGTCAAGGTGCCCATGCCCTCTGAGAAAGAATCATCCAAACCTTGCACACCAAAAAAGATCACAAAAAAAAACATATCATATATTATATATATATAGATGGCCATATGATTTATATACTTATCCAACATTCCCCCATCAAAATAGCAAAAACATGCAAGAACCCAATGTCAGCTACCCTTTCACCAAGCGGGTTGGAAGTTTCGCCGAGCAACGCACGTCCGAGGACGCTTTGAAAATGGGACAAATGGCCGCCTGTCAGGCCCAAAAATCAAGCGCAATCCGCAGAGTTGGTGATTTGGGCTGTTGAAAAAGCGTTTCGCTGATCATTTTTTGCCCAATGATTCGACTCCAAACCATCCTTAAACCAAAATCAAAGGAGCTAGGGCATTGATAACCAAATGATGAGTATGCTTGCGATAACCATCCAGTTACACCCTTCTCAGTGTCAAATCTTTCGAGACGCCACCTGGCCAAGCTCCCTACCACCGAATATAAAATCTGGGCAATTTGGTTTCTAACTGGACATGATGATACATGGTCAATCTTCGGTGTCTCCAAAGAGATTAATCTTTTGCTGGTTATGGTTGGTTTCCATTTATGACCAAAAACATCCAAAAACTAAAGGATTATATAAAATATACCCATCCAGGGTTGGGGATGCATATTGTATCCTAATAAAATCAGGATCTAGAATCTAGACCATACCAAAAAAGCCCAGCCATCTTTTTACCCCTCGGGCCTCAGATGGCATTCCAAAACTTAATCCGGTCCAGACTGGGGTCCTGAGGTGGGTGAGTTGCTATAGGGGCGACCCAACTCCTGTGAAAATATGAAAGCCAACCACCAAATCATCCAAAGAGTCACACCAGTTTCCCTCATATCCGCGTGGCCTAGGGGGAAAAAAAAGACATAGCGCTTACATGCGCTTACCATCACTGCAGAAGAGGTGGCTATTCTTCCAAGTTCCTTCTCGGCAGAGCCTAAAGCCGAGCTTCATGGCACAGCGGCTTTTCTGCACGTAGCCTTGCCAATATTCCAACACCTCCAGCAATGCTGAGTCTGAGCAAGTGTGTGTATTGGGCTGCCTGGGGGCATGTGCTCATGGGGGCATGTGCATACTAAAAGAAGTGGGGATGAACAACAATGACACTTGATGGTCAGGTCGAGTAGTTGCGAGCCCTTAGTTATCTTAATTTTTGGATGGACTGCTCCGTTGGCCCAAAACAACAATAATTACATGGCACGGTTTGATGGTTTGCTTGCTGAGCCTGCAATCGCCACCCCTTCGCTGTGCACTCCAAAAAAAAACACCAGATCATACCAGATCTCAAAGTGGAAAATCTTGGACAGATACCTCAATCTGGGCAACGCTGAAATTTGGCTGAGACTTAAGCTACAGCTACATGGCATCCTTTAAAAAAAAACACCCAGGCCCTTTACCCAGCGTGCCATGCCACCTCTTCATCCACATCGAGGTCCTCTTCGTCTGCCACGTCTTGCAGGGTGCGATCGCTTTGCCCTGCCAGGGTGCCGAAGAAGCTCTGGAGCTGCTGTAGCATCTCCTCGAGGGTTAGAAGTTCCAAATGGCTGGGCACTTGGAAAAAAAATGGAAAGGATACACGATCCAAACGGAAACCCAAATGACAAATCACCCTGCTATGTTTTTTTTGATTTGCAAAAATTTGCTTCAGCTTTTTTCCGCACTGTCGAAGGGCATGAAGAACGGGAAACATTTGAGAAAGCAAACCAGATCTTCCAGGTGGACAGGAGGATAAAACAGGACAAACAAGGGCAAAGGAGCGCCTTGAGCACTTTGACCGTTGGCATCGTCTTTGATATAACTTGGATTAATTATCATAGTTGTAAAATATCTAAGAATCTGCAACATAAATAGAGTAAATGGGGCAAGAATGAGGTCCTTGCAAAGATACAAGCTACATAAATTCCACATAGCCTTCCTATGCCTACCCCATTCCCGGCATTTCCCCACCTCGTCTCTTATCCCACCTGGGCAACCGCCGCGCAGCTGAAGCCAATTGAATTGCTCGCATGGTCAAGGTCAAGATTGAGGCATTAATCCCTTCACCCTAATACTAAACCTCCCCCCCCGCCCCCCCCAAATAAAAACACCGAGACCGAGGGTTTGTTTTTATTATGAGGGTGTATTTTTATATTTGGGGGAGAAGCTGGACCCTGATATGAAACCTTAACTACAAAAACTACAATTGTCGATTTCAAAATCGATCAAAATCCTTTTTAAAATCTAGGTAAAATATGGCCAAAAACTGGATTTCAAAGCTTTCCCCTAATATTAAATGTATAGCCTTAATTCAAAAAACTACAATTTTCGATTTCAAAATCGATCAAAATCATTTTTAACATATAATTAATTAGAATATCACCAAAAATTGGATTTTGAAGCGTTCCCCCTAATATTAGATTATCCACCTTAATTGAAAAAAACTATGTTCTTCGATTTCGATTAAGATCCTTTTTATAATCTAATTAAAATATTGCCAAAGTGGATTTCGAAGTGTTCCCTTAATTTAAAGTTTAAAACCTTAATGAAAAAAATAGAATGTTCGATTTCAAAAGACGGACTATAATAAAAAACACCCCTGTTTGAACTAGTTTTTATTATTATCGAGTAGAACCTGCAAATTGGACCTTGGTTTTTAAATTGTTGTCTAACGGGGATCAATTACAACTCAAATTGACCAATCTGAAATTTCCCAAAATACATAGTTTTTTTAATCTAGGAGAGGTTTAGTAATAGGGAGAAGGGATCATATCTATGAGTCAAAGCCTTGGGGCCCTAGGTACCCTAAGTTATAGCTGGTTAATTGATGTTTATTCCCCCAATCATATGGCAACAACAGCTTTTGACCCATCCCCATACACGACGTCTGGAATGGTCAGGCGCACCTGGATTCCTTGCACACTGCAGGGTGAGACCCAGGGAACCACATGTGTTCGCCATTCTAGTACCTAACCTTCGTTTCAGAGGATGGGCATCGTGATTGTTTACTATCCCCATCTCAGTTGAACATCACCATATGGGTCATGGTCAAAACATGGTATATGGGCCGTGGGTACTACAACGTGTATCCTTAAAATGAGCATCGAAATCCCTTATTAATGGATGACCGTCCCTTGACATGAACCAATCCCCAGCGGCCCCAGCTCCTGTCCGAAAGCGATTACTCCAAGCCACTGAGTCGAACAGAGCCGGCCTCTTCCAGCTCTTTCATTTCGATGTGAACAAGGCCACCTTCAACTGGGAACCGCACATTTTTTGGTGATTTTAGGTGCTAAAAGACCGATCTTGACCCTCCGGTCGTCAAACACAACTAGCCGGGAAATCTCCAAACTAGATGGGGCCCATGGCTCTATCTATCTATTTATCTATCCATCCATCCATCCATTCATCCATCTATCCATCCATCCATCTATCTGTCTATCCATCTATCCATCTATCCATCTATCCATCCATCTATCCATCGATCCATCCATCCATCGATCCATCGATCCATCCATCCATCGATCCATCGATCCATCCACCTATCCATCTATCCATCTATCCATCTATCCATCTATCCATCCATCCATCCATCCATCCATCCATGCATCTATCTATGTGTATCGTCTTATATACATATATGTATATATGCATGCATATATACCTTTATATAGACATAAAAATTTAATTATTTATATGTTGATTCATAATGGATGTGATGCTTTGAAGGGTCAGGGTGAAGCAGAAGGACCAGAAGGGTGGTTGATCAGCTACCATTGGAATCCAGGAAAAAGCCCTGGGCACAAGCACCCCACAGCCTTGATCATGGAAAGATGCCATCACATCTGTATAAACTTCTCTTAATTACAGTCCATTCTTTTACAGAATGTATATTCTCAAATTAACATATCAAGCATAAACAAAGCCTAGTGTTTTCATGCTACGGATCTGCTTGCAACACCCACAGCAATGTGCAACATGAGACCCGGCAGAATAGTTGACGAAAGTCTTTTGATTTTGACATGTTCCTCTTCTGGCTGCTGGTGGCTTCAACCCCGGCCATCTTCGCAAGTACGTTTTGGGCACTTTGTTTCGAACCACTCAGCTCTTTTGGTCAAGAACAAAGCCAGGAAAACTCTCCGGTTTAGAGTTTGTTAGTCCCCTTTAAGGCCTGATTCAATGAAAAAACACTTGGACTTGCAGAGGCTTAAGTCCCTTGGCCAAGTAAATTGGCTTTCAGCCATTGCTTGCACAAGAGGATGAAGGAAAAACACACTGAGTGTCTTATAAAACTGCTGAAATTGGAGTGGAAGGCTAGTAGGAAACACACGGATTCTGTCACAAGACTGCTGAAATCACAGTCGAAAGCAAAGGAGCCAGGGTCCAAATCGAAACCCAGGGTTACCTCTCAGCACATGCTGACACATGAGATGACAAAAGGTACACTTTTTGGAAAGTCAGCCAGTAATTGGCTGATATTTGGTGAGATCAGCCAGGCTGATATTTGCTGATATTATTATGCAAAAAATATCAGCCAGGCTAATATTTATTGATAATCAGCCAGGTGATTAGCTGATATTTGGTGATTGTTATGCCATCAATTTTGCTCCTGGTGGATACGCGAAAGTCACCAAAAGTCACCCATTCACCGAGCCTCCGAGGAGATCAAACACCTTGGGGGCGACCAGCACTTTGCCTTCCTCGACGCCTGAGTCGCGGAAGGCATGTTATAAGGACTTCTCTTGGATCCTACATATATCATGCGATATCATGCGCGACTACAAGGTTTTTCATGGTTTTTCATCGTTTTTCCTAGATACACATCTATCATAGTTTCAGTTGTGACATCTATCAGTTTTCTATCGTTTTTCCATGGTTTTTCATCGTTTTTCTATATAAGTGACACGTTGTGAAATTCTTCTGCCATGCCCCCTGCCAGCTTGACTATCATGGTGATCCCTGACGGATGTCTGTACAAAACCTTGGTTCCTGGTGGGCACCAAAAACGGATCTTGATTCTCCGGTCCATTTTAAAGCCCTACCAGCGGGTTGTACTTCATCCCCAAAAGAAACTTGATTTGAAGTTCAACTTTGAATCATCATGCCAAGTAAAGGACTCAACTCAAGTCAAATCATCCTAACATCTATGAGAAATATTGATAAATAAACGTGGTCTTGACCCATCCCCATCGAAAATCTCTCTGCGACAGTCCAAGGCCCAAACCGCAGTCGTTTTCCCCGTCCTCCAGCGGAGGATTGACCGCTGCGTAGCAAAAATCGGAGTCGGAGCCTTGATTTGGAGCAAATTGCCACTGATGTTGGAGGGGTTTGCGAGCGCAAACTCACGGAAAAACGATGCTTATTATTATTATACAGATTTATACAGTAGTTACTAGGATCATCATCATCATCATCATCATCATCTGGCCATCATCATCATCATCATCATCATCATCATCTACAGGATCTTGATACGGTAGGTTCCTTTCGCAGGTGAGACATCACAGGCCGCCTCGAAGCACCACATAATCTCCCGAGTACCTGGGCGTTGTGAATCTGGGCCCCTAAAAGTAAAAACTAAGACCGTTCCCGAAAACATTGCAAAGCAACCGAATGATAACGAAAAGTCCAGAAATAAAAGTCATGTGCCACTATAGTCTAGTAGGATTTTACTTTTATATATATCTTTTTGGGGGTTGCTGTATTCCCAAAATGCGACCGTACATCAAAATCAAAGGCAGATTTAAAAAAAAAAAAAACGAAACACTGGAGACAGCATCCGAAATCCCAGATATTTCACTCCCAATCCTAGGGTAACAAAAGCTCAACCCCAGGGAGAAAAAAACACTTATTTCATATCTCAACCAATTCTACCACCTGAATTGGTCACACGAAGTGACTTTTAAGAATATCATGAAATGCCCCCAACAGAATATGTCAATGGTAAGTTGCAAGATTCACCGGATAATGTGGCAAAATGTAGCAAACCCACTAACAAATAAACCATCCCCCATGGAAGGGTTGGCATACACCTATTTGGGATGAATGTGAAAATATTGGCCTTACCATCACTAATATACTAAAACGATGTAAAACATTCGTAACTGCGAATAACTACATGGGTTTACCATTACACATACAGGATGGGGCCCCCAAGATGCCTTATAAGTAGCTTAACTATGGTTTATGGTAGATATATATATATATAACTATAGCCTATATTTAATGGGGTCTATCAACCAACAAACATCACTTCGACGGCACCATCCTGTAATCGTAAAACAATAACTTGGCCAGGTACAACGACCAGCGCAACAGATCTTCCGCATGGCAGCGGCACACAAAGTCCGCCAGCTCTGCCGATGAAACCAACGCAGCAGTGCAGCCGTCCATGGTGCCAATTTCGGGGGTGAAGGGAGAATCAACCAGAAACCATGGCGCTTTTACCCACAATACCCTCTGGTTATTTAACATAGCCATGGGAAATGGACCATTTATAGAGGTTTACCTATTAAAAATGGTGATTTTCCATGGCTATGTTAAATAACCAGAGGGTACTCCCACAATACATAGATTGGTCCCACATGGTCCCACGTAGTTTTTTTCCATTTCTCCATATTTGTCTATTTTTCTTGAAATTGTCCAGGTTGCTTTTTTTTGCAAAAATGCAGGTAAACTGTGGATGCTACGCCGAAAGAAATGGAATTCCTTTTATACCTGGATAGTCCAAGTTTATATGTGAAGGAATGAATTGGACTGAAATGGTATACAAATGTATACAATTGTCTTGGCGTGATATTTACTGTATTTATAAAATAAATTGATCAAAATGCTATGAAACGGATGAACCACCATGTCCTCAAATGGGACAACTTCAGAGGGACCGGCTTTTGGCCATGATACCGATATCACTACTTATCATCATTTTCCCGGAAGCTCATGTGCAACTGACCCAACATTGTGGGAAAACATGGCTTTGGAAAATCTTCTCAAGGGCTGCGGACCTACTGTCACAAGCTTGAAGCTTTTGAGCCGACGTTGTTGTCTTCACACCATTATATTATATCCAACTTGTAGTGTGTTGACACTAGCGTTTCAGGAACGCAGGAACTCCCAGAGAAAAAATGAAGAAACTCGATGAAATTAACTGGATCATGTAAATCGACTGCTTCGCCAATTGTTTATCAATCCCATATGCTCCATGTATGGTATATTTACTACATTTGGGTCATTTATGGGGTAAATGTTGGTAAATATTCGTACCCACGCCCAGTCATGGCCCTCCCGCGAAAGCTGCACCTCTAAGTCTTTGATGCCCAAACGAGCCGCTAAAGAGCCCTGAGCTTATTTAATGGGATTGCATTGGTACTTCTATCAATGGATTGGTTTAAGGGAAAACCTACATCGGAAACCATCCATTTTCCCATTGAATATGAGTTTTCCTGTAATTTTTCCCTTCAACCAATCCATTGATTCTACCTGGGGATATCTGCCACCTATGTGCATATACCCCATACGGCCATATGTTCAAATTTCTCACGGTCAAGAGTCCATGTATTACTCTTGGGATCTCTTGGGTATGCTGGATGTTTGCATTCACTTCTCTACTGCCAAATGTTGCCACATAATCACCATCTCGATACCGAACCATACGCAGTAATCATTGACCTGAATTGCTGAATCTCTCTGCAAAATCCTTCTTGATCAATTCGGGTTGACGAAACATCATCGTTCACACTGGACGGGCCAACATCGGGACCCCAACAATCCACTGCTTGATTTGATTGTTCCTATTGGTTATTCCTTTAAAAAAATATTTGGTGGCCATTTGGTAGTAGAAATGGTGCTATACCTTGGAGCATTTAGCGTACCACAGCCGCACGAAGTTGATGCCAAGATGCTGTGACCTTGTTGAAGAGCTTGGTACGCACCTGGCCACCGCAACTGGCTGGTCATGACACGTTTCTGATAAGCCTCGTCCCCACAAAAAAAGGCTTTGAAGATAAACACCGTACATAGAAAAAAATGTGAAAAACTGATTCTACAGAGCAAGAGCAGTGATCTCTCTCTCTCTCTCTCTGTCTCTCTTTCCAATTGCCTTCCAACAATGTCCGCCCCAGCTGCGATATTGTGATATCGCTATCGCAGGAGCTGTGACTTTGCATGAATTTTGCAAACCACAAATATCCAAAAACCACCACGGAATTGATCAATGGTAAGGCTTTTAAAACGCTTCAAACCTCTCCATCAAAAGTGAGGAAAAAGTGAGGCTCATGGATTCCCATCCCCATATGCTCCATGGTGCTGGTATATTTACCTACATGACTGGGTCATTTATGGGGTAAATGTTGGTGTGCATATTCCAGCACCATGGAGCATATGTCCCATCCGAAGGCACCATCTGTCGAAGCATCTCCATAGCACCGCTTTGATCCCCTGCATTCAGGTAGGCCATCACAGCACCTGATCGCCCCGACCGCCCCAGCTTCTGAAAATGGAGGTCTCCCGCAATGCCTTGATCCATCGATATAGCATGTTTTTGTTTTTGTTTTCGGAAATGGATATCATAACCAAAAACATAATTTAATATTACAAATATATGTACATAATATGTATACAAGAACATATTCATGATAATTACTTCATCTCATATATCATCTTCACAGTGGCGATCTTTTCTGAACCCCTCCGACCTACTGGACATCTACTGGTCGGGTGAGACATCGGTTCCTCAGGTGTGACCAATCTTCGAGAAGACCACTGCGGCCACAGCCACAAGGAAGAGCCTAAGGCGATCCATCCTAAGGAAATCCACGAATTTCCGGGAAGTTAACATATATAGCTATGGAAACATCTAGCTATGGAAACATATATCTATGGCAGCTATGGAACATGACCCATTTAGTAGTCCATTTAGTATTTATAGATGAATCATGATGAATCAGCGAGTAAAAAATGGTGAGTTTCCATGGCAAACTCTTCGATTGCCGGAGGCTACTTGGATGATAGGAGATACCCCTTGGAACAGCCCGGACCCTCAGGGTGCGTGACCTGAATGTCCTCATTTATCGCCGATTTCAGTCGTCAAAAATGGTTGGATGCCGTCGTGTCCCAAACATTTCCTCACGAAAATCAACCTCCAACAGCCCCAAGTCATCGTGTGTCAACCCTGGATTACCCTCTGGTAAACTAACATAACTATGGAAAATCACAATTTTTAATGGGTAAATCCACTATAAATGACCATTTTCAATAGTTTTTTGTATGTTTACCAGAGGGTAATCTAAGTTCGCCACCAGGGGCGAACGGTGCCATGCGGTGTTGCCGGTGCCATTCCGTTCCAAGGAACTGAAAGACCAGGTACGACACCATCCACGCGGCAAAGGTTTGGTGTCCTTCCAGGAGCCAACTCATCACCTCGCAACGAGCGTAGCCCATGATACAGCATGGATGGCTATATGTTGCTGTAACGTTTTTTTAAGAGTCCGGTGTTCGATTCTCACAAGTAATTCTTCTTGTTTTTCCCCAATGTGATCTTGACACACATTTTTTGGATATATATATATATATACATGAGTGTGTATGTGTGTAGTATAGGTAATTAAATATAATCAAACATAACAGATACATACGTTATTCAAAGTATACTATATATATATGTATGTGTGTGCGTGTCTGTGGGCGTGTGTTAGTCTATGTTCAATATATATATATATATATCATTAATCACGCTCAAATACAATCAATGTATAATTCCCCACCTGCCAGGTGAGGGTTGTTAGATTTTATCAGAGTTGTTCTTCTCCTTCTTCTTCTTCTCCTCTTCCTCCTCCTCCTTCTCCTTCACCACCTCTGCCTCCAGCTTCTCCTCCACCACCTTTGCATCCACTCCCATGTTCACTTCCGCCTTGCCAACTCTTCGCCAAGCTCTTCGCCAACTTCCGCACGCAGTGGGCACTGCTGGACCTCAACTGCAAGGGTCTGAGCGCACTGGGCACCGCTGGACCTCAACCTGGGACCTTCCGAGCTCAGTGAGCACCGCTGGACCTCAACCTGGGACCGTCCGAGCTCAGTGAGCACCGCTGGACCTCAACCTGGGACCCTCCGAGCTCAGTGAGCACCGCTGGACCTCAACCTGGGACCCTCCGAGCTCAGTGAGCACCGCTGGACCTCAACGGCCAGATAGAATGCCAGAAGATATGCCAGATAGAACGCCAGATAGAATGTCAGAAAGAATGCCAGAAGATATGCAAGATAAAGTGCCAGAATGTTTGCCAGATAGAATGCCACAAGATATGCCAGATAGAATGCCAGAAGGTATGCCAGATAGAATGTCAGATAAAATGCCAGAAGGTATGCCAAATAAAGTGCCAGAATGTTTGCCAGAACATATGCCAGAAGATTTGCCAGATAGAATGCCAGATAGAATGTCAGAAGATATGCCAGAAGATATGTCAGATAGAGTGCCAGAAGATATGCCAGATAGAGTGCCAGAAGATATGCCAGATAAAGTGCCAGAATGTTTGCCAGAAGATTTGCCAGATAGAATGCCAGAAGATTTGCCAGTAACAAAATGTATAGATGTCATGGTGGGGATAACTCGAAGTAAATTAATTATGTTTTTACGGTAGCTCTTTCACCCTACCCGCGCCCACGTGTCGATGTCGCACCTTCTTGGATGGATCAACCTCCCAGTAGAAGAAGAGCGGATGTGCCGCCTGTGGGAGCTTTCAGTCGGGAGCTTAAGGGGATTTTAAGGGAAAATCCACAGGACAAATTGGCCTCGTACTGCTAAGATCTGCTAGTTGTGTAGGCGTGCTACGCTGCTACTTATGTTCCCATGATCCAATTCTGGAGCACACAGAAAGTAAGACAAGTCAATCTCCTGGCTGCAAGATCTTTTTGACCATGTGAACATACACCCTTAAACTATCACATGGTTAGAAAACTCTGATTGTAGCTCTTTGGATCCCAATTTAAATTGATTGAAATCAATAGGAAATTTGGAGACCCCTAGCTCCTGAGCTCCCTCAAGAGCACTAGGTATGATCTATGGGAAATCAGTCAGGGCCCTTGGTCAAAATCCATCAAAATCCCACACGTTGCGTTGCCATGGCCCAGGACCTTGACCCTGCAGATATCATCCGGGCTGAGTTGCTACTGATCAATCCAAATCAGTGAAGGAAATCATTCACCAACGCTTAGATTCATGAGTGGTTCTTGGCTCCAACCCCAAAGACATCTGAAGCATCCAATCTGACTAAAGAATCAGCTGCCCAGCATAAAATAAGGCAAATTAGTGATGTTTTTTCCCAATGCAAACATCATTCCCCTCCTTGATGTTGTAGGTAGCTTCTGCCTGTTGGACTGCCAACCTGGCAGAACAGTACCAGGTCACCAACAATGCTCCGGCCCATCATGATGATACAAAATGATACAAATAGTGATAGGAATGATAAACACGATAATCGTACAAGTAATAGTAAAACTAAATCACTGTTGATCAAATAACAATTAAACAATAGTAGATAATCACAATAATGACTATGGCAGTGACGTGTATAATGTACGACAATGTTTAGGCGGGTTCTTCCTCCTCCTCCTCCTCCTCATCCTCCTCCTCCTCATCCTCCTCCTCCTCCTTGATCATCATCACCATCAGCAGCAGCATCATCCTCCTCCTCCTCATCATCCTCATCCTCATCATCATCGTCATCAACATCATCATCAGCAGCAGCATCACCCTCACCCTCACCCTCACCCTCACCCTATCATTATCATCATCATCATCATCATCAGCAGCAACATCTTCATCAGCAGCAGCAGCATCATATCATATCATATCATCATCATCAGCAGCAGCATCATGTCAGCATCATATCATCATCATATTATCATCATCATCATCATGATCATCAGCATTAGTGTCATCATCATCATCATCATCATCATCATCATCATCATCATCATCATCATCATCATCATCATCATCATCTGGCCATCATCATCATCATCTGGCCATCATCATCATCGTCATCATCATCATCATCATCATCGTCATCGTCATCATCATCATCATCATCATCATCTTCTTCTTCTTCTTCATCATCATTTTATTATTCATCTTCATCTTAATCATCATTATCTTCATCTTCATCACCATCACCACAAGCAATGACCCAGTGCAGCCTGTAGTATGCTCGGTTAGCGCTGTCCATCAACCTGACGGCACGACCCATTTCTGGTGAAATTGTGGATGGTGTATCATTAGGCAAACAGGTTACCACATAAAAGTCAAATCTCCCGATACGGTCAAAGGGCAGTTCTGATTGTTCAGGACATCTTCAACGAGGGGAACTTCTTAACAAACATTCCTTCACAGGAGCCGGTTTGCAGGTTGCCCTCCTGCAGATAATTTTCTGGCCAGGCATAGGTTCCCAGGGACACTGGAAAGTTTCATGTCAATTTGGGACCATGGCTCTCTGCTTGATCTTCATAACAAACGGCAATGCTTGGGTGCTACTTTACCTTTATGGAGGGGATGAGGTCAAGCCCCCCAAATGTGTCTTCCTTCCAACTTTCCGTCCCCGGCTTTGAGGTTTGACTCCACTCCGCAGGTCCCGATCCCGGTCACAGTTTTCTCGGCCTGATGCCTCCGCTCGCCTGAGGGTTGTTGTAGTTGCCTCACTTCCGCAATCTATATCATGGTTGAAAAGGGAACCCCATACTTCGTGGGGGATACACGATGATAAGCCATCCCGAAATGGTGCTTGATTGTTGAAATATTGGGCGTACCGTGCGATGTAACCCTAAATATCTACATGCAAAAGCAAACTGATTAATGTGGGTAAAACAATAACAAACCATCCCCCAAATCACCATTGTTATAGGTGGTGCAAACCAGTTCTGAGCCCATTTTCCAGCATCAACTTGTCACTTCAGGAAGGCAATGCCTTGCAACAGTACCCCTAACAAGGACCAAGTCATCTCCGCATCATGTGCAGCCAGGCCGCGACAAGAAAAGTCTGCCTGGCTGCCACTGCAGCAATCCGTGCCTTCAGCGTCGCAACATGTCACAAGCAACCCATGACCAAATGTGGGACCGTCCCAGGCAAACCAGAAAAACACATCACTCATGGAACCTTCCTCCAAACACCACTCTATATATACATATGGATGTGTACGTATTTTATGTGTGTATATATATACACTGTATGTATACATGTGTGCACGCACATATATATATAATAGAGAGAGAGAGATGGAAACACTGCAAAAACATGGTGATCACTAAGCCCTCACGGTGGACTGGTCGCCTACCGCCCAAAAGTCGTAGGACACCGGCGTGGCCGTTCCAAAGACGATTGGGGCCTCGAAACATGGCACAGCGACGCAGCGGAAGATCAAGAGAGGGGGATATAGGGGGATGCAACATGATGCAACGCCAGAAAACTGCCGCAAAGCTTTGGAAATTCAACGTAATTTCCAATGTTATTCAAATGCATGGCGATTTTTATAGATGATTTACCTATTGAAAATGATTACCTTCCATATCTGTGTTAAATTGCCAAAGCATATATGATAATCAGTGTTCCCTTGATGGTGCGTATCTTCCAACATAATGGAGACAGAATCAAATCAGGCCAAACGCAGAACCTCTGATCACTCATGGGAAAATTGTTGAGGCAAATAAAAGGTTTGCCAAGAAAATGGTCAATCATCATCTTCCCTCTTGGAATGGCAATTTTGGATGGCAAATATATTCCACCTCCAGACCCAAAGTGGCATCACCGTTGCACTAAGCTCAGCCATCGACCACGCAAAAAAGCTTCCCATTCTTGAAGCCTGCAGCTGTCCGCGTTGGAGGCAACACCATACTTGAATGGAACGAATGAGAACCATCTACCCACTGGCACTTTCACATAGCTATGGAAAATCATCTGCTTTTATAAGTGAATTATCTGCAAATGGACCATTTTCCATAGGCATCTTTAATTTGAATGGAACCGGGCATGGCAGGGGAAAGCTTTGCTTTCCCACGCCGAGTGTGTACAACAAACGAAATCTTGGGCGTTTCCCTAGCTTTTTGTTCTTACAGTCAGAGCCCAAACTATTTCCATGCGGAAGGAAGCCCTAAAAACTCAACAATATCCAGGTCGTAACTGTTTGTTGATGGGTAGGACTAGGTTTATTCATACTACAGTAGCTGGCCTGATAGAGCTTCTCAAAATCCAGAAAGTAGGAATTCCTTCCAACCAACCAGTGCCCTCTTCACTTAGTGACAGAAAGTTTTGGGCACTGCTCCGATGGCTATGTCCAGGACATATGTACTCTCCGCTGCCCTGGTGCAACTATCTGGACAATTTTTCCCGAATTAGAAATAACCTACAGGATAGGTCCCCCAAGATAGCTAAGTTGCCTGAGAAGTAGCCTAACTATGGTGTTATGGTATAATAATTCTAATTACGTATATTTAATGGAGTTTATAAACCAACTTATAACTGGCGGCACCATCCTGTAACCATGTTTGTTTGTTTTTTTTCCCCGGGAAATGGTGAGCTAAATCCCGCCGACTCACCATGTTTTTCGGCGAGGAACCCATGGACTTCTGCACATCCAACTGGCTGCCAGGAGCAAATTGCACAATGCCCGCATCCAGAAGCTGCTGTCCCAGCATGCGGTTGGGATACACCATCCTGTTGATCTCAAGATGCTGAAACGACCAACCATGGTCCCCGGCTGAATTTTGTGTAGGAGGTATCATCCGCTCACCACCAAGTACACGGTTTTGTTACTTGACCACGATTTACCTAAGAGTATGAGACCCCAAGTAAACAAAGGTGGAGCCCATTCATATGATAGCATCAATATGCATCAATCAAACATGGCCAATGGCTAGCCACCCTGTGGCCAGGTCACGTGTAGTTGTTCAAGTTGCCAAGGTCGTAATATCGCCTTGGTGCCATCCATGATGACAGCTGCACCGTGCAGCTACACTAAGGCTACGCCATCCCTGGGCCGCCAAGGGATCCAAGGGGCGAGGTGGCGGAGAAATTCTTGTCGCCCTGGTGAAAGCCCATGATCCATGCCAAGAGAAGAGTCAAGGCAAAGAAAATCCACCAAGACCTGGGGCCAAAATTTCAGTGAAGGACTGGGAAAGGCTGCGGATGGCTGCGGTCCTAGACTGTAGCAATCCTCAAAAAGGATCAAAAAGGTCGAAAACTGGGAAACCTGGAATTGGAACATCTGGAACTTATCCGAAAAAATCATCTGTATGCCATCCCCAAAAGAAGTGTTCTATCCACATGGGAAGTTACACTAAGCGCCCGGACGGCTCCCGTTCTGGTGCGACCCCAGCAAAGATGCGGAGGCGGCCCGTCACCGCCTGAGGGTCACATCAATGTGGTACCACTCGGCAATTTGGAAGCCAGATTGCATCATTGATTGTTTTTTGGAATGCGTGAAGTGTATCCGTGACGATCCAATTTCGTCTGCTTGCCCCTCGTCTGCCACTCCACATGTTGCGGATCTTTGAAGATCACTACTTTTAGGAAACTACAATTGAGCGGGCAGTGTTCAAAGCCCACAACATTGTCAATGGCCATTTCAGGAACCTAAATTGCAGGTACCTACCATATATAAGACCTATTTTTCAGGCCTAAATTTCAGGGAATATCCCCACAAAATATAGCCAAACATATGGTACTAACTCCATAAATTGGATCCTGAGTCATTCCCAACTTCGGCCTTGACCAAAATGATGATCACAATCACCAACAGCACAAAGACCGAGATGTTGCACAAGATGGGTTGGCTGTAGTGGATCTGGAAGGACAACAGGCCTCACCAAATCGGCTTCGCCGAGGGACTTCTGAAGCTATTGTAGCATAAAATATCGGGAAACAACAATCAAAAAACATAATGGTTGAGTTGGTAGTCTTCAATTTCTTGTTGGTTAATTAGATCATATATATATATATGATCATAAATAATTATATACATATATATATAATATTATGTAATCATATCACATCAATCCTTCTTACTATTCGTAATATATACTGTATACTGTATACCTAGTTTGCGTTGTTTGTCTGCCCCTATGCCACAACTCTTGTTGCTCACTGGCCCAACTTAACGGCCCAACTGAAGACACAAACATATGTACCCTTTGATCCGATTTCCCACCAGAAATGATCAAACATCATCGGTCTTTCCCACCAAAGATGCTGGTTTTTCCCGACGAAAAAGGTTGATTTCCTCCCAGATTTGATATGATTTTCTATATGTTGCGGCATCGGACCCTGGCAGCCCAGAAGCTATAGACCAAAACGAAGAGCCCCCAGGGCACCAGGGTGCACCTGATCGCGATGAATCAGGAGATACGGAATGATCTGAGATAAATATGGATGAATTATGATTCACGAAGCTGGATCATGATGATCATGATTCATGATAACTCATCAATCAAGGTCACCTGTTATCATCCATTCAAGAATTGAACGGACGAATATTATGAACACTGAGAAGAGCCAGTTGATGGGCCGTGAATACATTATAGAGGATCTATATATATATAATTATATATATCCCATGTTAAATATATATATATATATATATATTCCCATTATATATATCCCATTAAATCCCAAGTTCTTCCCCTTCAGTCCTCAAATCTCCCCGCGGTTGCAGGGCACACAATGAGTGGCACAAAGTTCATCTTTCGCTTGGGCAATGGAAGCCACACTCCTTTGCTGAAGGCCTGTAGGGCGTCATAGCCTCAGTTGTGGTGCAATGGGGGCAAGGAAAACACACATACCCTCTGGTAAACTAACATAACTATGGAAAATCACCATTTTTAATAGGTCAATAAATCGGTAAATCAACTATAAATGGCCATGTTCAATAGCTATGTTAAATTACCAGAGGGTATTCCCAGTAGATTCCCCAAATATCCCCAAATGCTGGATTTAGAAAACGATCTTTTGATCCATCTTTTTCTCGAAGTTGGGGATCATCAGCACGGCAAAAGAAGCAACCAAGTTCAACCTCAATGACGGGGAGGCTTACAGCTCTTTGCCATCAGGTATCTTTGAAAAATCAATGAATTGCATGATTAACCGTGCTTCAACCAGTGAAGGGTGATGCTTCATAACACAAGAAGGATGATGTAGAGACCCCTCTGACAGCATGGCACCCTGGTTGTGACACTATGCTACACGCAGTAGCTCAGAACCATTCTCTATATATCATATTGATGCTAGTCTCTGGTGGAAAAGGGCATTGCCTTGCCAAGGCGATATTCCTAATATATTATGTATATGAACATATCGGTATCGGTGCTTGTTTATATGATATTTATATAGTGTATAAATAAATAAACAAATAAATAAATATATATACATATAACATATATATATATATGTATAATTATGTATATGTGTGTGTGTACAAATGATTCACCCTTTTCGCATTGCCAAGTTGCTTCCAAACAGGCCTGGCCCCTCAACCAAGGTCTGCCTTGGGCCAAGCATCCCAAATTTTACTCAGAAGAACCACTGGGGGATGTGAATCGTCGGTTTCTATTGCGGTTAGGCAACGGGTTCTACCCAGTAATTGACTAGTAACTGAACATAGCTATTGAAATTCACCATGCTTAACAGGTAAATCATCATAAATCATCATACATCATCTAAAAAATAGACCATTTTACATAGCTATGGCAGCTGTGTGAAATAACCAGAGGATATCGGATATAGCTATTCCATGCTTTTCCTGGGATGACCGAAGCACAGTGGCTGCAGCTTAAAGCTGCATCTCGTTGCGTCTCAGCGGCTGTTCTTTGTAGGGATTCATCTCCTGGGCTACGGCGCTACGGTCCGAAGGTCATCATGGCAGGCTATACCCAATTTATGTTGGTTATATCATTTTAAGTGGCATGTGTCAAAAACATGTCCTGGTATGTCCTGGTTATATATATATATGTTTATAATTATATAATATAATTATATATGCATATATATATACATATGCGTGTGTGTGTGTGTTTTGTATAATTATTCAATATTTTTCACATGAAAATATCGTCAAGTAGTCAATATCATAGCAAATGGTCATGTGCGGCAGGGGAAACCAGAAAAGCCACCAAGCACCAGCTGGGCTGATCTCAGAACCTATCCTGAATTTACATGGCTACTTTCTGTAGATCCAAACTGGTTGGTGGTTGACCTACCCATCTGAAAAATATTAGTCAATGGGAAGGATTATCCCATATATTATACATTATCCCATATGCTCCTTGGTGCTGGTATATTTACCTACATGTGGGTCATTTATGGGGTAAATGTTGGTAAATATTCCAGCACCATGGAGCATATGGGTATGATAAGATATGATAAAAATGATATAATGAGATATGAATAATATGAATACATTTGAACCATGTAATTTAATGTTTTCCATATATTAGACATTATGGACAATAAAAGTCATGTTTGAAACCACCAAGCAAATCATCAAATCCCAAACTCAAAGCTTCACCAAGCATCAAATCTGACACGGAAGGTTACCACGACACACACGTCGAGGCCACGGAGATTCCTTAGCAAAGCATGTCCAATTGTCGGCTGGTCAGCTTCCAAACCGCGTAAACGCTTGGTGGGGTTCACCTGCGCTGAATTTCATTTTTGGGATTCCATGATTGTTCCCGATTTTGCTTGGGCTTTATCGATATCTGTTCCCAAAACGCCTTTCCATCGCCCAACAGTCCCTGCCAAGAAAAAACACCATGCGAAACGAGTGTCGCTAAAGCGGACTAAGCGTAAGACAGAGTGCAGGAAGTGATCACCCGTCTTGAACCAAGCAGTTGGATGGATGAGGCGACAGCTTCACGATGTGGTAACGTGTGGTACCGTAGGTTTCCCATGTGTATCCACAAATCCCGTGGTTCATCAAAGAGGCGTCAACCGACCAAATGTGGACTTGCACCAAAACAGCTGGTAAACATGGATAAAAATAGTAGATTTTAAGCACAACGGGGAGGGTTTTACCAGCAATGGGAGAATATGAAGCTTGAAGACATGGGATACCCTGCAAGAAAAATATGTTTGAACAGCATGTGCAAGATTTCTGGATTTTCAGCCGCTTGTGGCAAACATTTAATTTAGGGAGCGACTCAACCAAGGTTTACTCCGTTTGGAAGTGAGCTGTTTCCAAAATTTCCACGACTCGCCCCACAATCTGCATGCCACGGGGTCGTTGAAATAGTGGGTAAAATGACTATTTTCATCCAGGTTGGTTCCGGTTGGTTCCTAGTTCCTAACCCATAGGATCCATGGTGCTGCTATATATGGTGACATGGATCCCATCAATATACCCCAGTCATGTTAGCATATATACCAGCACCATGGATCCTAGTTCCTAATCATCACCATTAAAACACTGGACACATCGCCCCAGGGGCACAATTCAGGCACGCCGTGCGCAGGTTGCGGGAGAAGAAATCCGCGGCCATCTGCTTCCAAAGGAAGACCTGGATCGACATCGTCGATATCTGATGCCATCTAGTTGGTGGTTGAGCCATCCACATAGGTATCTAAACCATAGTTCTAAGGCCATCTCTTTAGCATCTACTGGGCCGATGTTTGGACGCATTTATCAGAAACTCTGTTTCTTTGCTATCAGATATTCCAGGCTTCCAGCGGATGTTCCTTCAAAAAGCAATCGAAGTACTGTAATTTAAGACAATCCTCATGCCACTTCCTTCACAGAAGCCTTTGTATTGATGAGATGAAATGAATATCCTTGAGCCATCCTTGGCCATCAGTTGATGCTAAAATGTAACGTAAGTCAATGATCTTCGGAGAGTCAGGGGGGTTAGCCCTAAATCATCCATTTTGTATGTTCGGATTTTCCATTATAAACCCGGTTGGTGGTTTAAACCCCTCTGAAAAAATATGAGTTCGTCAGTTGGGATTATGACATTCCCAATATAATTATATGGGTATGGGTCAAAATTAGGTACCCCAATAATTGGATGGTTAATACTAAACTAGACTAACATCTGTGGTCCCCTAGGTCTTCCATTTTGACCCACATCCATATATGGGAAGTCATAAAAATCATGTTCCAAAGCACCAAGCAGAAACGATCCAGCTACTGGAGATCCCCCCGTAGGAAATCCCCATATGACCAGGTTTTTTGTCGGCCACCTGCTTCTGCACATCCCCGCGCTTCTCCGTTTCCATCAGCAGGGTCTGGTAGTAGCGCCTGGCTCTGTGGCAGCAATGGAAGCCAGAACAAGGTGCCTTCCTTGCATTGGTTTAATGATTTATATTAATGAATATAAATAGACGTATATCTATATCTATATATACATACTATATAAATATAATAAATATTATAAACGATGTTTATGTGAAACTGCTGGAAACCATGGTTTAGACATGTTTAGACATGTTTCGGCACTTTTTAGACATGACCGAAGCCCTTCAGCGCCAAGCTGCTGCCGTCCGTCCACGGCGTGTTTCTTGGTGTAGCCTGTCTTGCCGTGCTCCGGATGACGGCCGTCACTCAAGGTGCGCACCTTCGCTGGTCGGAAGTCTGTGGATCCGTGGGGTTGGCGTTGATATGTGCCATGGTGAACTATATGCGCATAGTGCGCATATTGATTGATGTATGTTTTTTTCCTATGCAAATTGAGGGAACTGAAGCTTCAATGATAGTTGTCATAGTTGGATGTCAATTGATGTAAATTTGTACATTCTCAGTGGAGATTTTGTAGGTTCAGGTTAGAGGAATCGAGGGTCCAAACCTTGGCTCCCTGCATTTGTGACCCCCAACTGCAGCCAGGCTACAAATAGGACCCAAGCATCGTGAAAGCGGCCTCAGGTTGTCGAAACCCCTGGAACTTGATGGAACTTTGGGGGGGAAATGTGTTCTTGGACAAACCCATGTAGAAGATTGTAGAAGCCATGGCCCCAAACAAACCGCATGTTTTGGATTCTTTGTGGGTTCAGCGCTTTCATTTTTGTTGAGTTGTGCGATATAATGCTGCAGGGCGGAGTGTATGCCTCTTCGATTTCGTCAAATTAGAATTACGAAATTATGCGTACTTGCACTGCACTTCAAGCGTATGAATTGATCTGCAACCTTGCCCAAGGAAGGATCAGTGTCAAGAAGCCTTGTCCGATTTATAGCTCACTGCCCATGAAGTTGCAGTAGTTTACATACCAACCAGAGGGTAAGTAATGTCCACGCCTGCTTCTCCAATATGTCCTATACCATTTACAATAAACGATCTAAATCTAAACAAAAAATAATAATAAAACACATCCTGTAAACAAAACGACACTCCAGCTTCTACAAATATGTGGTCGATCATGACAGGTGTGAAACTAGCAGAAGTTTAGCCACAAGATGCAAGACAAACATCCACAAACCATGTTCCAAGTGACCCTATCCCCGTGAACCAAGAGACCCATGCGCCAAAGAGACCAGACCACTTGAGCAGCACCTTCCGGGCAGCTCAAATGTGGCAGTTGAGGGACCGCATGGGACCGCAGAGGTTGGATGTGAGGTAACTCGGTGCTTGGCTCAATAGCGTACCGGCAGCATGCGGCACATCATGGGCATTCATGGGCCCAACACATTTTCTTAGATGGTGGGTATGTGACTGTGAAAATCTATGAAGACTAGGCTTGCAATAGCCTGCATTGATGTGGCGATAAGCTTTCACAACTAGATTTTCTTTATACACCCGTCCCCAAATGACTGAAGCCCGGCCAGGCATGTCATGAAACGTTGTGCCTTCCGAATCAAGTCGCACGCGAAGATCCAGGAGCGCCTTGACCAGTTTGTGGGCTAAGATCACTGCTGAAGGCTCACAGGATGACGGATCATTTATCAAACTTAGGGATCCCAAATCCCAAATTATCAAAATTGATGTCAAGTCTGTAAATGTCATGTCTTGCAATCAAGTTGCGATCATCAAGTTGTCCTTAGCACGCACTTCGGTTCCACGTGCACATCTTCGTGCGCGAGAACTTGCAGAAAAAACCTTTAAAACAAAATAAAACAAGTACAGTACAGGAAACTTGTCTCAGAAATCGAAAGAAACCAACCAAAAAAGTCGATTTGCTACACTTCTGGGTGGAACTTGGGCCTGATGTCATGTGCAGCAACTGCAGCATGGGTCCCCTTTTTCGCTGCGTATTGATCCAGCTGGCATTGCACCTGATTTCGTCAAAGCTGCCGTCTTTGGGCAGTTGGGCTGCAAGACTTGGGTCAGCAGCAATCCATCTGTGAGGACATTAAAGCTTCGAGTGGGAATCCATTTCCGGTTTAGAAAGTGATACACGCAAACCCATAGGATCCATGTATGCTATACCTGCGTCTTCCAATGTATGCAAAATTATTGCCTTGTCAGGAATTATTGCTGGCGGCATGTTTTTCTGCCTCCGAACAGTTTTTGTATGTTTGTCATTTTGCATGCGTTTGCCGGTTTTGAAACGGCGAAAAAACCCAACGAAACGGCGAAAAAACCCGACGAAACGGCGAAACAAATCAAGAGCCTAAAATGTTGAAACTGAAGCGGCAAAAAAAAACTGGAAACGGCGAACATTTAGGCAACCGGCGATATTTATTGCTGTTTCGGATTTCGAGCGATAATTTTGCACAGGTGGATTATCCAGGTATATGGTGGCATTTACCATCAATATACCCCAAATGTTAGCATGTATACCATACATGGATCCTATGGGAAATTGATGGGAAAAAAAAATGAAAAAAAATCCGACTTGAGTTTCCAGCCTGGAAATGATGCCCACTTGAGTCTTCAACTATTTTCCACGACAAAATCCCGGCAGAATTCTGGAAAATGTCGTGCCTCTCACGTGGCTAACCTGCACGATTGGGGGCTATTGGGAAATCATCTAACCGGAAAGAATGTTTTTTTTTTTTAAATATATGGGGATATTGATATCATGGGGATATAATTGATATATATATATATTGATATACTATACTGGGAATATAGCTCACCAATGCTCACCAACAATATGATCTGGATTGGTCATTTTGGAGAAATCTTAATTGGAATTGGAAACCATGGTAATCTGTTGCCTTTTTTCCTGTAGATCCTGTAGATTGTCGAACCATGTCGAACCCATTCTGGGAGTTAGGGCCAGCGCGCCTTGTATCCCAGTGATATGGACTAAGAGAGAGACACACACACACACACAATAATAGCATCGCGGAAAGGGTATCCCTGATTACATGTGTTACACACCGCGAGTAAACAACTAAGACATACTAAGACTACATACTGCGGAGGATATCAAATAGATTCAACTAGCAAGTTTAGGATTCATCTCAGGATTGATTGTCGCCCAGTTGCCCAGGATGTCCCAAAAAGGGGACCCTTCATAGCTCGAGCTGTTTGATCCGCTTGATCCTTCAGAATTCCTGACCACTACCCTCTGGTAATTTAACATAGCTATTGAAAATGACCATTTATAGTGGATTTACCAATTGAAAATGGTGATTTTCCATAGCTATGTTAAATTACCAGAGGGTATGGTGGTGCAACTCACACAAATTGGAAATAATGAAATATGACCCCAAAATTGGCCTTGATATCTGGACGCTGGTCAGATATCACGCATTGGGATATCGTTCAACCTCCGGGGTGCGCAGGTGCAACCAAGCAACACGAAGGGCTCTTCCCAGGAGCTAGGTCTCAAGGCCCTGGAGAGGTAGAACAGCCTGAAATCTGGTCCCAAATGGTCCCAATTCTGGTCCCAGTCATGCCATCTCTTGATGGCCATCTGGGGCCTAAAAATGAGTTCAGCATCCATGTATAGATGGATTGCTTTATATAATGTATCTCGATTGCCAAGATTGACCTCAAAAAATGGATATCACATATATATATATATCAACCTGACAAATTTTGTGGCACCGTTCGTTTGGTGGCTGATTTTGGACCTATACCCATTCATAGAACTTAGGCTTCTCCCAACCCGAAAATAGTCACCGCAAGGACCATCATATATTAGCCTCCTGCCTCCATTCGCTATCCAATCCAATCTGTGGGAGGTTAATCCAATAACTCAATCATATCTTATTCAGTCCTAGGAATGGTGGATCTAGTTCAATAGTTACAGAAAGTTCTGTATACTTCAACCATTCATAGTCTTCGTACCAGACTCAGATTGTATAGCACAGCTTTTGCAAAGCACCTGTGGCAAACGGGAGCAATCAAAAATGAAAAAATGAAAAAACATATTGTAACATCTACAATCCCTTCTCCCTATTACTAAATGTCCCTCAAATAATAAAAGCTACCCCAAATTATTTGTTTGGGAAATTTCAGACTGTTCAATTTGATTTTAATTGATCCCCTTTAGAAAACAATGTAAAAATCAAGGTCCATTTGAAGGTTCTACCCCCCTATAATAAAAACTAGTTCAGCCCGGGGTGTTTTTACTATGCTCCGTTAGTTAAAATCGAAAATTTCAGTTTTTTTATGTTTTTTTTAAGGTTTTGATTTTAATTTTGGGGAAAGCTTTGAAATCCAATTTCTGGCGATATTTTAATTAGATCATACAAGCGAATTTAACTGATTGAAATTGAACATTTTAGATTCTTTATTGTGTTTTATATAATCTTGATATTAGGGGAAAGCTTCAAAATCCAATTTTTGGCAATATTAGATTATAAAAGGGAATTTAATTGATTTTGAAATCATTTGTTTATTCTTAAGGTTTCTAATTTAATATTAGGAGCCAGTTTTTCCCCTGAATATTAAATACCCCCTAATAAAAACTACCCCTAGGTTTTATCATGTGGGGGGGACGTTAAATATGAGGCTGAAGGGATTCCATAATTTCTATGTAAATTCTATGTCAATTCATCCCGTTTTTTGCTGCTGATGTTCCCATTTCTTCTTGGCAACGGTCCCCCCATTCGCAGTCGCGCAACACGTAGGTGCCGCGCGTGTCCGCCTTGACCTCGTCGTGGGATGCACGGCGGACCAGGTGGTCGTTGTAGAGGTACCAGTGACCGTCCTCACCTGTGAAACATCCAGGAATTGTCCAAAGTCATGGGGATGGTAGCCCCAGATTTGATGATTACCCTCTGGTAATTTAACATAGCTATTGAAAATGGCCATTTATAGTGAGTTTTCCCATGAAAAATGGTGGATCTTTCCATAGTTATGTTAAATTACCAGAGGGTAATCCATGTTAATCCTCACTTTCCCTCTGAAACATTTTGAGGTTCAGGTTAAGCCATGGGATTAGACATAGACGAAAGTTGATACAACAATGCTGACTTGGGGATCCCCCATGTCTTAAGAATCTGGGATTTGTTCAACGAAAATCTTTAGGACCAGAAATATGTTTCACCATAAAATGACCATTTTTTTCTTGAGTTGCGGACATTTTATGAGTTTGACCTAGTTGAACGGAAATGCTTGGAGGAACCCCTCCATTTTCGGGGGGCAAATCTATGTTTTCTGCCAAGGTGAACCTTGAAACTAAGCAATGCTGCATGTGAAATTATGTTGCTATGGCGGGCAGATTTTGAAAATGGGCTGTCATTTGGTCACCAAACCAAGAACGTCTGCTCGATTTTTGGCCATCCAATGGTGGTGTTTTTTATGTGTCAATAGTTCTTTGCCGGAGCCGTCTTACCACCATTTTGAATCATAATTTTAGATATCAATTGAGTCTTAAGGAAACAAAAAGGCCGCTGATACAGCCGCTCGTGAAACTGTGGCTTTCCCTTTGCATGTGAGTCTATAGCGTGTCAAAGGGATCCAAAGGCATTGCCAATGGCATAGCAAAATTTGTACGCTTGATGTTTTCATGGGAATTCTAGATTACTATTGGAACCAACATCAGGAGTTCGAACAAATAATACTTGAAAAAACTTTCCTCGCAGACTTGTACCCAAGCGACCATGAAAGTGGCAAACGTAAACGTAAACCCATCGTAAACCCATATCCCAAACCCATTGTAACATTGTAAACCCATCGTAAAGCCCGTGACTTTACAGTCCCCAAATAATTGATAGCTGCCATTGACTTTGTGTGCCTGACAGGTCCCCAAGGACATACTATGTGTTCACAAAGGCTGACGAGCGACATGATCGCACGTATGCTTGGTAATGACCAACGGAAGCTGTTCCAGAATGTGTGATAGTACCTTGCTGCACCCAGCGAGTTTCCAAGGATCCTGAGGTTGTCTCCCGCATTCTTTCCCTTTCATGAGTGAATTTGAACCATCCTCTCAACTAGATTCCACCCAAAAAAACATCGCTAGCAAACGTGTTTGATCAAGACTTGGAGACAAATTCACCAGTCACCTTCCCAAAAAGAAGTTCTATAGAGATTATAAAAGCTTTTCTCAGCTGATCCATGGCTGACCGGCAGCAGTCGCTGAAGACCCACTCTTTCACGAGGTCTTTGCACACCCTTGCATCACTGTCATGTCCTCCTATATGTCATCCACTACCAGAAGAATCAAACTCTGCCTTTACAAAAAGACAATGAAAGAGATGACACTCTAAGCTCTTCATTGTAGAACTGTTTCCGTATGTGTCCATGTTGCGTTAAGGCCAAAAACCTCCGGCTGGGCCGCCCCATGGTTCCCATGTCTTGATTCCCTGCAGTCAGAATGCCAAGGAGGTCATAGGTCACATCCATTTCCTTCAGCACATCCATGTCCAATGGCTCACTCTTCCCAGCCTCTTCAGCCTCTTCAGCCTCTTGGGAGGACCTGATTCAGTGGATTTTTCTTGGCAGAACTTGGGCTTAACCAAATAAATACCAGGAAACCATATGAAACCATGGGTATTCACTAGTATTTGCACGTGTTTGCCATCTGATCCATCCTGGCAACCATTCGCGTCATCATCCAACTCGCTGCGAATTGGGTGCAGGTCAAATTTTAAGATCAAGGATTCTAGGAACCACAAATTGGCTGGTCGTGTTTGAGATTATCTACCCTCCCGAAGACTAAGATGGAATCCGAAAGAAGGCGGTTGGAAAATAAATTTCCACTTGGAAATCGCCATTTTGGTGTACCGAAATTATACAGATGTTTGGGTGCAAATCCTCCCACAATTGGGGTACCCAATGACGTTTTAAAGCCATTTCAGTCCAAAAAACACGAGTTTCTGTAGCATTTCAGGGCTGCTGCGATAGGGCGTTAGCTCCAAACCCTCCAATGGGAAGCTCACTGCGTCATTCAGGCGATGTCTCCTGGTCCGACCGATGGTGAAGAAAAATGACCCAGGGTCATTGGCTTAGGCTTTGGTAAATTACCATTGCGCTTGACATCGCTTGACCTTCTCTCCCTTCTGAGGGATAATTCACTTGAAACAGAAGATATAAGACAGAAAGCATATATAAGAGTACAGTCAACTGCCAAAAGGTGATGTGGAAAAATCCAGCAATCCACCTAGTAACTTAGTAACAAGGCCAAGGATCTGCCCATATCTGAAGTCAAATCGTTTCAGCTGCAGCATCAGCACTGGCCTCGGCTGCGGCTTCAGCCATGTTCTTTATTCATTGATGTCATCATCTTTCAGCATGTTTCATCCACCCCACCTGGCACCTCCGAAAAAACAATCCCTAGCAGTAGCAGCCCAGCCGACATCGAGTGACGGCAGCATGGCCAGGGAAACCTTGCTAAAGGCTTCAACTTTCCGCTCGCAGTGCTGACAGAAAAGCCCATTCTCCTGGGCAACTGGGCGTTCCAACCGGGACCCTCAAAAAAAGGATGCAGATACCCTCTGGTAAACTTACATAACTATGGAAAATGAATCGTTTATAGTATATAGATGTTTTGCCTATTCAAAATGGTGATTTTCTATATTGTATTGTTAGTTTACCGGAGGAGGTATATATACCGATATTCTTTGACTTCCAACGGTCCAAGCTGTATCATCGTGATATTTCGTCCAATCAGTTCATCTCTTTGAACATAACCCAGACAGCGGCCTCATCGAGCTGCTCGGCGTCAGTGAGCCACTGGAAACAACTCAGAAGGCTCTCCTCTACCAATGGACATCCAACCCCTTCGAAGATTGACTCATGCAGTTTGAGAAAACAGAAAACCGTACGGACAAAAAAATCAACCTTTGGAATGTCCAACTGCCCAAGTTTCTTGCCATGTCGCTTTGGACAAAATGATGCAAAATGTCCATCCTGCTGGCTATTCCTGACATCTGCCCCATGGTCACCTCTGCCTGTATTTGGACACATGGCTTGCATGTTTGCATTTTGTGTGCGCAACTGTTGACCCTTGGATGTTTCTGGTCTGGGTCTTAATGCACCCTTTTACTTAATGCACCCCAAAAAAATGATAATTGATATTCAAAAGTGGTGTTGACCTTTCCTATACCTGCTCCAAAATTGATGGGTCTAAGATGGTCTAAGGCCTGTCCACATGTCCAAAACGCTTAAATCCCAGTTGGCACTCCTGAAAACCACCCGATCCATTGGGATTTTTGAGACAAAAATGCCCCAAAGTCACTGGTTATTTCTCCTTTTCCCATTCGAATATGTTGCCATTCTATATCATGTCATGGCCCCAATTTCCGACACCCCCAAATAGAACATCATATTGTTGGTTCCACATCCCAATACATTCCCAACAAAAAACTGGTTCATGCTGGTTCTATATACACTTTTATTTGTTCCTCTTGTTTTAATGTCTGCTTCCCGGTTTTTTTTTGGCTATATTAAACCATGGTTAAACATCCTTCAACATCCTTAAAGATGGTCGAGATTTCCTTAACGGAGCCGTTCCCTGGGCGCCTGTCCTCCAGCGGCGAAGCAGGGGACTGCGTCACCTGAATGGAACTTTTCAGCAGAGAGGCGGGCGGAAAGTCCCAGTGAAGCACCAAATGTTCGCCTCGCGGGACGCGAAAACCTATGGATTGGTTTTGGTGGGAAAATCTTAACCGGAAACCCATGGGTTTTACCCTCTGGTAAACTAACATAACTATGGAAAATCACAATTTTTAATGGGAAAATCCACTATAAATGGTCATTTTCAATAGCTATGTTGAATTACCAGAGGGTATATGTTTTTACCATCAAATATAGATAAATATCGGGATTTCCCATGGGTTTTACCATCAAATAGAGTTTTTAACCATGGTTTTTCACCATCAAATTGATCGGGATTTCCTGATCCTAAGATTTGATGGGATTCTATGGCAGCCGGTGCGGTTGGTGGAGGATTTCAAGGCGAACTTTCTTCTTTTTGCAAATACCAGGGTAGAAAAGATAGAAGAGTATCTGATATGAGCTGATATTATCTGATATTATCCTGATCCAATTGGGAAATATTCAGAGACCAAAAGGCAAAAGGAATGCATTCAATGGGTTTGCTCCACCTTACCCTTGAGCCTTAAGTTTTTGGATGCTACGAGTACCAAACAAACAGGCCGCCCACACTAGCGTTCAGTAGCTTCGGGTCGCCCTGGACACCAGCATGTGCTTCCCAACAAGGCTCGCAGTGGGCAAATGCTAGCTTCAGATTGCAGTTTCAGGTGCTATGTTACACAATTAGCTGCTGACCCCGTGATGTACGCAAGCAAGTGCTTAGAAGGCTTAGAATTCTGGCGCCGGTGGCATAAACCACGAACCATCCTGGGGAACAATGGGGAAAATTGTCGGCCAAACAGTTTTTGAAAAAGCTGGCACCGATTTGGCACCCTCGCCCAAAGTCTCATTCTGTCTCGTTTCTTATGTTTCTTGTCCAAACGATCCAAGCTGCCATGTCTCAATCATCATTGAGAACAAAAAAGGACAGTTTGGCATTTATAATATTTATGTATATATATATATATAGCTTAGCAATTATTTTACGGGCCAAAGCAACCAACTTTGTGATAGTTTGCGGGCTCATTCGTGCCCATGTCCAAGCCACACACCGATTAGTTCCATTGCCACGTGGCAGTCCCTCAACGTCACCAGCCCATCACTGCGCAGCTGCGTCTCAGCGTGCAGGGCATCCCAACCTGCGCTGCTTTGGAATAGGCTCCAGTCAGTCGCGTCCACGTTGTACCTGGCTGACTAAGGCGAAACTCTTCCAGTCGGATTGATTTTCAGCATCACTCAGTTATGGCCATTTATCAGTTATAAGTACTTATAACCCCATTTATAGAATGTATAATCCCATTTATAACCAGTTATAACTGGTAAATTGCCAGAACTTGGGGATGCCTTGTCAGGTGGCAATACTCAAGGCGACCTCATGAATCAAGATAGGGTCATGACATGTCATGACCCAGCGGCCTCAACATCAGTTGCACCTGAATCGCATCAATCAGCATCTCCATGTTTGTCTTTGTGTCCTCAGATGTGGAATGATCATGATAGGGGAATGTGTCAAAACCCCTGGTGGCTTCAAACCAGAATCACTGCTGGTGTTCATCGCAATTCATCACCTGTTTTTGACCAGCTTCATCTCGTCCAAAGGCCACTTTGGAATGGCATCTTACATCTAGCAATCTGCCATTGCGAATTTCCTCGCCAAAATCTTGTCTGTTGCCGGATTTCACTATGATTTTGACTACCCAAGACTAAACATAAATAGATTGACAGCTCCGTAATATCAATGACAAATCTCAGCTCAAAGGCCAACTCACTCATCTGTTGGTGCAGTTGAAATCCAGCATTTCAGGGCCAGGCACCTTAACAAACCAGTAATGAATAGTTGCAGCAAACAAAAAGGAACATGAGTTCTTAGTGAAACCTCATTGTTTTTTTCCGTAGGTCGAGAAAAAAAGAACAGCCCACAACCTCTCGGCCCGCATTTGGGGTTTATGGGGGATATAACTATGGTTTTCATATGGGTTTAGCCAACTTATCACTGGGACTCCCTCTGACAACCTTTGAAAAAAAGCCCAAGGTTCCATGCAGAACAGGAGGGGCACGCCCAAGAGTTTTCGTCCCAGAGTCCTGAACTCCGCTAACTCCGGTGCCCTAAATTGGGGGTACTCAACATATTAAAGTATTGTATATATAAATTAGGAAAAAAATAATTTGGTGTGATGTAAGGCCTAAAATAATGATAGTACCAAATTATTTTTTAACATGCATTTATTGATTTTATATATGAGTAAGGTCAATGTAAGGCCTAATTTTTTTTAGGAATACCCCAAGGTATGGCGTTGCATTGCATATCATGGCACAGTGACGGTATGTGACGGTACCTCCATTTTTTGCCCCGGTTGTTGCAGTGACTCGAAATTACGCCACCTAAAAGTCAGTGCACTGCCTGATTGAAACACACATCGCCATGTATGCCTTTGGTGAACCTACAATAGATGGATAATGCTGGTTCGCATGAGTGTAATTACAAGGAGAAGGAAAAATTACCATTTGGTTATTTAACATAGCCATGGAAAATGGCCCATAGAAATAGATGGTTTACTCCTATTAAGAATGGTGACATCCAAATCAGTACATCCAAGAATCCAGTTCACACGGACATGCACCACCACAGGAGACTTCTTCCCATCCTTTACAAACTCTGGGGCCATAGCATCACGCCAATATGCTCGCAAGTCTGAAGGAGAATAGTCCGAAGAATATGCAGCCAACAACTCTGGAAAGGTATACCTTTGCAGCAAGGGCTGCGGAAATTGAAGGGGCCCGCTGTCCCGGCAAGCAACCTCTGGCAAAAAAAAGTTCATTCCATCTGGGGAAAAACATAAATAAACAGCAAAAATAGCAATGGTTCCCTTGCCAACCCGTATACACATGTTTGCAATCAATGTGGATTATACATCATTGTGTTTCATGAATTGCCATTGATTCTCATTTATCATCACTGATTATCATTAATTCTTCAATATACTCGATACAGTATAGGTTAACGTTATTATTACCACTATTATTCCTATCATCATTACTATTACTATTATTAATGCTAGCATCATGTTTATTATTTATTGCAGGAATATCATCTATATTATATATATATATAAGTTTATAAGTATAATATATTTTATATCTCTCTCTCTATTATAATTAATTATATGACTATATAATACTATATATATTCTTATGACATCTTATGACTATATTGTGACCCCCAAGAACTCGGCCAAGCTTCACCTTGCCATCCTCCGGACACACGCGCCGCGCCGCCGCATCCGCCGCATCCGCCGCTGCATCGCTGCCCGCGGCGAAGGCGCGGATGGCCTCGGTATCTTCCAACTCGTAGACGAGAACGGGGAGATGGCCCGGCAACAGCTCGTGGTCCTGGAGCCAAGGACACAGCATCATGCTTATAGATTCATATAGATTCATATTCTAACCATGTATATAATACATGTGTATGGTATAATTGTGTATATCTAATATTGTTATATTGGATTATGAAATACATTTGAATTCTTTTATCTCTCTAGCTGCTATAGCTCTCTCCATCGCCATCTCCAGGAGTCCAGCTCTATCTATCTATCCTATCTAAGCTAATCTAAGCTAATCGATCTATGAGTCTATTATAGTCTATTCATTCACCCATCCTTCCACAGAAAAACGACATCTACACCTCATTTTACCTCTGCAACAAGGTGGGATGAACTGAGCGAAACAGCTGAGGAGCATCCTTGAGACAGGGGAGGATTTTTCACATGAAATCACCGGTTTTGGATAAACCATGACAAACCATGATAAACCACCACAGCTGTCTGATTATCCGTGATCCATACCTGGTTTAATCCTGGTTCTAGTCGAATCTGCGGATATACCCGTGTCCTCAATTGTCCTCACTCATCCTGAGTCATCCTCTTCAACTGGTCGGTTGATACAGGTTCCCTATGGTTGCCGTGTCAATCATGTCATGTAGGTTTGTGCGCGCCAGAACAATTAATAACAGGCCTCGGCCATCCTTGGCCTCTGCGTAAGCATCAGCCAAAAGGGGTGACCTGGACTTTGCTTGTTCGTTCCGATACTCTTGCATTCCCATTTTGCAGGCTCTGGCATCCCATTTGGTGGTAAAAAGTCCTCACCTTTGGAGCCAAAAACCCACAGATTAAACTTGTCCAAAAATAAGGTGATTGCCAAATTGCTATTTAATTACACCCAAAGCCTAATGGTTTATCATCAGTTTTGGATAGTTTTGGGGTATGGAGTGATATAGCTCATCTCCATTCATTTCCATCCATTTCCGGAAACCCCAAAAAAAACCAGGTGCTGTTTCCGCAGTTCCTCCTCAAAATGCCGCCATTTTCCATCCTCCAGCACTGCTGCGAGACACAGCTCTCCTGGGATCAAGGCCACCAACTGCAAAGATTGCTACCAAAAAAGGCATTTTGTTGTCCCAGTGAGAAAGGCAATGTTTACAGTTTACACGTGACACGAGTAGTTGATCATTACAACTACAACAATAGCAACAACAACAACAACAACAAGAACAAGAACAAGAACAACAACAACAACAACAACAACAACAAACAAGAACAAGAACAAGAACAAAAACAACAACAACAACAACAACAACAACAACAGCAGCAGCAGCAGCAACAGCAACAGCAACAACAACAACCAAACAAACAACCAAACAAACAACCAACCAAGCAAACAAACAAACAAACAAAAAAAAAAAACAAACAACAACAACAACAATCAATCAATCAATCAAACAAACAAACAAACAAACAACAACAACAACACCAGCAGCAGCAGCAGCAACAACAACAACAACAACCGACGACGACGACGACAACGACAACGGTGTACCGCAAATGCTACTGAAATCTAATGATCTAGTGACTGGGTGAAATCACCTGACGTTCACGTTTCCAGAAAACCGGACACCCTAAGCATCATGTTTCCGGCCTTTAGAAGATATGATGCAGCATAATGCAGCAGTCATATCCCCATTATCTTCCCCATGTTTCATGGGTAAATCATGTACGTATCCCCATGTTTGATGGTAAATCATGGTAAATCCCACCAGTCCAGCTGCTGGTCCAGGTCTCTATCAACCTCTGCCTTGGGGCAAATCACATCCAGCAGCCTGCAGACCTGCGCAGGCTTCGGTACTGAGACCCGATGTTCCAGGATGGGCCGCAGCGACGAAGGTCGCGAAATCAGGATCACCGTAAAGTCGTCACGTTCACACGGAGAGTGACCTGACCCCGGTCACCGGCAAAGTGGAAAATCAAATCTGCCAGCAAAATCACCTTTGGGACCCCAGTGTTGGATTTCATTTCGAATTTGTGGGGTGCAACTGGAAATAAAAAGGGAGTTCGAACAACACTATTGATGCTAGCTATCTGATTGATCTCGGGGGGGAACCCCATTTGCATCAAGCCCCAAAAACATCGGTAGCACTGGCTGAAGATGTCAAATTTGCAACGAAAAGAATCACTCAATTGGGATGAGACTGCATTCTATAATGTAGCAATGAAAAAGCGTATCATAAGGCATGCATCTACGTGCTATACTGCCATCCAGTATCAATGTCCTACTTTGCTGTCGGGCCATCTATGCCGCAGCAAACTCTTCAATTCTACGATTGTCAAAATATGGTAGAATCATGTAGAATCGTGCAAAATCATGAGTAATTCGCCATTTGGGTTGGTGAAATTCCATGAAACCCCCTTTCAAATATCCCAAAAAAAATCCCTGCCCTTTGCCAAGGAGCTAGGGAGTCTGATGGAAAAAAAATCCTCTGCCTTGGACCACTCCTTGCTACACCGCGGGCACCGCAGCTCTGTCTGGAAGAACCCCCCCAGCAGCCGGGCGAAAGCGTCCCCGGTGGCGGAGGATGCTCCTTGGGGGCCATGTTCATCCAGTTTCAACATAAGAAAACACCTACGACCCCCCCAAAAGGCCCAAAAAACAGTAAAAATTCACATGATTCCATCAATTTCCATCATGTTCCCATCTCAAGTTTCAGGACTGCAACATTAGTAACATGAGTTTTTCATGGCTCATTTCGGATTCCAAGCATCTCTTCTCAGCCGTTTGGTCATCATCCCCGACTTCAGTTCCCTCGACCAATGCATTGATCAAAAGCTCTAGGAACTCCATGGCGTCCTGAACCGCCGTGGTGTGACCAGGAAGTGGGGGCTGTTGTACCCTCTGGTAAACGTTTACATAACTATGGAAAGATCCACCATTTTTCATGGGAAAATCCACTATAAATGGTGATTTTCCATAGTTATGTTAGTTTACCAGAGGGTAACCTTGAGAAAACGAAATGTTCTTTTTTAGTCCTGAACTATTTGCACATATTTGCAAGATCCAGGAAGAAAAATGCCAAACCATGCCAAACGGCTGCCAAAGATGATCTGTTTGACCCATATGAATATGTGCCCGCTTTGGGTGTTCCACATTTACTCGTGAATCCCTGGCCTGTTGCTCGTAGTCCTCGAAAGTGGGGAAGAGTTTCAGGGTGGCCTGTCGGCCGGCATGGGATTGGGGCTTGTTTCATTACGATTAAAATATCAAAATAGGGATGGGATTGATTTCAAGACCTGTTGAACTTAAGATTTCATAGATTTCACAGGTCGTTGAACCGTTTTGAATCCACTCTGGCAAACGCGTGGGGCGATTGTGGCCATGTTTTCCTTCTTCACATCGCAACCATCGCAAGTCCTATTCATGCACAAGCTGGAGATTGAATGGCTGGCGCCCAACAAAAATTATCTAAGCAGCACGCCAATTCCAGGGATAAATGAGGTTATCACTACCAAGAACTGGAAGTCTGCCTAGGCCCGGTCCCATTTAGAGCTCCACAAAAAATGTACATTCAAAACACAGTCGGAATAGCAAACAACAAGCAATTGTTTATTATGTTTATTCTGGGACCCCAACATGAGTGAGTCTAAATTACATAACCCAATTTTTACCGCTGGAATCACACAAAAAAAGTGTTCGGTTACACTTGATCTCCCCAAAAAATAATGCTAGAAATCGATCAAGTTTGGTATGGAGAATTGAAGATGCATGGCTGCATGGGGCTATTGGCTTGCCACAGTCGGGGTTTCAGATTTTTTCGCCTTCTTCAACTCATCAGGGCTCACTGCCAAGGCATCCCCAGGGCTTCGCGCCCACATGTTTCGCACCAAATTCGCCAGAATGGCGTAGATGGAACCTGCACACCCGAAAACCATCGAAAAACCTCAGGGATTTCACCAGAAAAGTTTGGATGTTTGATGTATTCTCATGGCCTTGAAAATGGTTTGTGGCAGATTCATTTAATATTAGGTTTCTGTCATCATGTCTGGTTGATGGTGAAAACAGATGAGACATGATGAGACATGATTCAAGATTGCATTCTGAATCAGTCTTGGGATCACTACAGGTAAATCACCAGGAGAGAAATACGTATGGCCACTCGAACTAGTTAAAAATGTGATTCTGTAATTATATATATATATAATTCATCTGCACAGGGGGGAAGATGTTGCAGCCAGCAATGTTACATAATGTGACATACCATCTTTTGGTGGGCCATGGTGGGCCAAAGGCCATCATCAACTGGCGATTTCACGCCCCAAGAAAGATAGGAAAGTTCTTCGGGATCAATCACAGGGCCCCCATCCTGGCTCCCAGGAGTCATCGGCAAGCAAGGCATCACGCAGCGGGGGGATGTTCACCAAGCATTGCAGGCCACTATTCCTCAGAGCCGCTGGTGCATCTTTTAGGCAAACCTTAGCCTCCCGAAAGTGCACAAATATACATATATAATCATATATATATATATCCCTGTGGGTGTGGTGATCTTGATGGGATACTCTGGTGAATTGCTCTTGCATCCTAGGCATTTATGCTTCAATATGATTCAATTTATCCACCAGCTTCCCCATCGGGTATGGCTCAACAATCACAGCGCCACTGGGCTCACAATTTACAGGCCACAAATATATATACAAATATAGTACTGTATTATCTAATCATCCCAAATCATCATCGGTCAAGAATTTTGAGCCATATCCCTTTTGAAAGACGGTTTGGTTTGACAACTAACCGGTTCCGTTCGGAAGCGGTATCTGCTGAACCCTCAAAAGTGTCTGACCGGAACTCCATCCCCTTTGGAGTCGACATGGGGCTACGCCCAGATCATCCCAGATCATTCAAAATTATCGCAAAATTCAAGTCTTGAAACATCTTGAAACAACCACCAACCACTACACCCAATGGTTTTTTGGGGCTTTTCTGATGGCTCCACTTGGCACCACCTGAAAGCTGCCACTGCCAGGCTTCATGAAACAGCTGTTGCCCAAGTTCTGCAGGCCTCTGGTACGATTGGCCCTCTCCACTTGGAGCGTCGCCATGGCCCCTGGCAGGACGCTGGCGCCGCGTCTTCCATACTCAGGCCATACTCCGCTAGGTGCGGATCTTGAAGTAGTCCGCAAATATAATTATCAATGAATCATCAAACAAGAAGTGGCACTAAAGTTTCCGCAACACCAGGCCTTGTCTGAGTTTCAATGATTTTCAAGGCTGAACCGCAAGTGCCTCTAGTCCCTGCCATGGCATAGGCGCTGCCATGGCACCGGGCACCAGCTACAGGACATGTTGTGATGACAAACCTGGCTCACAACGTCAGAACTTTCCAATCCTGCCAAGGGTCGACAGATGTCGACAGATGTCGACAGATATGCCATTAGTGGGTTTTACTCATCCCAAAGAGTGTCAGTTGGGAGAGTGTCAGTTGGGATCATTCCACAAATTCTGGCCGAAAAATAACAAATAGATGAAACCACCAGCCAGCAATCCATGATAGTCCCATTTCTATGCCAGCAGTACGCATGTTTATGCTAGCGGGTGGAGTGGGGCACTAGCCTCAGGTTGCGCACTCAAGTGATGCTACGCTGGCCTTGTCTCTACGTCATGTCTTGAGGTTTGGGTCGGGTGGGGTGGGGCAATACCGTTCAAGTTACGTTGCACACACTTACGGTCTAGTATATATACAGTGAGTCAAGGGAATCATGTGCATCAAGAAGAAAAGACATGGGGCACATTACTGGTGCCCAATTATGTGGTGTTGATGGAATGTGGAAAAATTCCACAGGTGCCATTGTGCCATCTCAAGTTCTTGGAGCACTCTCAAAAAGGGGCTGTCAATCCTCAATTGCTCCAAGGACTTCCGATTTGGCATTGGAGATGTCACAGGGCATGCCCTAAGCAAACGCTCAAAGGGCTGAAGCGGCTATGGCAGAAGTGAAAACTGACCATTGCTCCAAACCAAAAAAAAACCTGTAAATACCACAGGGAAACCACTCACCCTGGGAAAATCAATACCAATTTTGATCAAGCAATGTGCCCAATTATGTGGTTTATATGCGTGTGTTCCATGTGTTCAATGCAAAAAATGGATCACAATTCATGGGGATCATCCCAGCTAGCACTTTTTTTGAGCGCAATCCCAGCGCCAAATAATTAAATATGTGAGCTTTACCAACTGAGATGGAGATACAATCAATCTACAAAAATGTGGTGATAACATAATACCATGGTTATACCATTGTTTTACCATTGTTCAAGTTGCTACAGGGAAGCGACAATGTCACGCCTAAGTCATGCCTAGCGTGTTTTTGAATGGCATTTACCATTGTAAACGCTGTATCCAAGAAGTCATGCCTCAGTCATGCCTAAATGCTTTTCTGCATGGAACGCTGTCCTCAATAAAAGTGTAACCATGCATTTTAGACATTAAAAATAAATGAAACACAATGGAACGCGATTGATGAAAATATTGATTTTCTTGCTAAACATAGTTCTTATGCGTTCTTGCTAAAGGCACGACTTTTGCGAAACACACTTCCCCAAAGCACAACGATTTTTTCCTAAAACAGGTACGACTTTGTCAGATGCCTGTATGCATATATATATTTATACTGTTATATACTTTACAATATAAGTCTTTGGATGAATATCTTCCAATACTGAGAGCCAAATTCACGGCTGTGACTTGCTGCCTTTTCCCGGTTCAGCGCGTAGTCCGCGGCAAATGGAAGGGTGAAACGACAAAAAACCGAGCTGGAAATTGTGGTTTCGGTAGCTTGGGAAGCCCAAGAAAAAACAAGAAACGTCCTTGTTGGTGGAGGATCTAAATCTGGAAGACTGTCAGGGTCCCCAAACTTGCACACGTCGGGGGCAGTTTTGCTGAATGCAGCAGTCAGTGGATCATTTTTGGGTGGCGTCCTCTGCTAACATATGTCACTTGCCGTGGTGCAAGCGGCGCTGCTTGGAAAGCCTTGAAACCAACCACCGTTTCTATTTAGCCACAATGTCCTTGATATGATAGGCACATCTTGCACCGAATTTCCATCTCACACAGGAACAGCTCAAAATAAATTCAGGATGTTGTTGTTTGCCCTGTTGCTGTGGCCCAAAGAATCTTCAAACAAAGCACCTTCAACCACCTGTATCACCTGTTCATTGTCATAAGATGTCATAAGCATATCTTTTCAAAAGGGTGTCTTTCCAAAAGTATCTCAATCTAAGTGCCCCTGAAAAGAAGAAAAAACACGTACTCCTCTCTGCTGCGCGGCCTGTTGTTCAACAACTAGCCACGGAAGCAGCAGTTGCTGCAGAAAGCAGCGGGGAAAGTCTGGCATGTTTTCATGCGGCCACGTTGCCACAGCTCGCAGTCGTTTCGACTGGGCGATTTCCATGGGGAAATTTATGATTACATCTATAAAAGATTTAAGGGATTTTAATGGGATTTAATGGGATTTCCATGGTTAATAATGGTTAATATATAATGATCTAAGCGATTTTCAGACACATCCGTAATAATCTCTGAACTGCCTGGGCAAATGGCAAAAAAAACCAGCCCCCTCAATTGGCAAAAAGGGTTTTTTTGGGTCCCAGTTTGGGAACAGTGCCCCTTGGCTCCCAGCCTGAAAATGGCAATCAACAGTATCTTTCCATGCGCAAATACCAAACACAATCGAAGTTTGGGGCGCTTCCTCCTGCTCATAATGGGAGTTTGATGAGTTTGGTATAGTTTGGTCTATTTTGTGAGGTCGCGAATTAAGCTTGCTACAGTACAATTTGCCCTGAGCCCGGAACCATCTGCGTCTTCGGCCACATACAGAAACAAACTGATTGGCTGCAGCCTATAAGTACTACTGGACCAATTCATCCGAGCATGTCGCTCAATTGCGCAGGGCCAGACTGATCCAGACTGCATGCGACCACTTGACATGGTGGGCATGGTTGATCATGGTTGGGCTGTAGCTGCGGCCGAATGGACATACTATGATCATATGAATCATATGACATACTGAGCTATTTTGCGGCTACACGCTCAAAACTTGTTGAGCTGCAGCGTCACTTGTGGATATTGTTTGCCCTTGATGAAGGTGAGAACGGCACCTGAAGCACAGCTGCTCCATGGTGCTCCCGGCATCTCCCGGCTCCATGGTGGCAAGTTACTGAAGATGGTCTACCATGGTCTAGCCATGTCTTCCTTGTTGGCAATCCAAAAAAGCTATAAAAAGCTATATGTGTGGCAATGGAAAATCATGGAAAATCACAACAGTTGCAATTCCTGGAAATGGCCTCAGCACAAGTCGGATCATCTTGGATCATCGACTGTGATGACTCCCGGCTCCGTGGTAGCCGTTGTAAATCCGAATGGGACACCAGAGCTTTACAGTCCAAATAGAGAGACTTAATATGACTTAATATGACTTAATTATACTTACAGTAATTATACTTAATTTAGTTTTGCCCATAAAGTAATAAACAAAATCTGGAATCCCTGCCCTCTGTTTCCACATTGACTTTGTTCAGCTTGCCAAGGCTAGAAGATCATAAAATTCAATCTCACAATAAATCCCTTGAAGGTTGTTTTAAAAAAAAAACTGAGGTTCATATACTCCCATTTTGGGTTTATTTCCTACAACTGCAAAGTTTCCTACTTGCTGATATTGAGTCACTAAGTACTTGCAGTCGTAAAAATGGTCAGAACAAAGTCACGATAGATACAATTCATATACCATGTTGTCAGCGGGGACTAGCCTCTGGGAAGTTAACATAGAAAAGTTAACAGGTAAATCATCATCTGTAAATGGACCACGCTCCATAGCAAACTGTTAAATTACCAGAGGGCAATCCCCTTTACTTTCCCAGGGCTAGCAGCTAACCTCCCGTCTGCCAAGAAACCGTTTGGTACTGTCACCTCATTGCCCTTTCCGACCAACGTGCCATCCACGAAGGTGCCGTTTAAAGATGTGTCACTTAAAATGACGGTGGGGTAGTCGTTGCCGTCCTGCAAAACGGCATGACCCGTGGATGAGGCAAATTGGATTCAACCATAAAATACAGGGCATGGCTGCAGGTGCTAACATGTGCCAATACTAGACCTAGACCGGACAAAGTAAGAGGGCATGATTGTGTAAAGGGGGAGCATCCACCAAAATCACCAAAACTAGGTTAGTCATGCATGCTTGGGCCTAAAAGCCTTGATACATCCAAACGCTGAAGGCAGGCTATGCAAATCGGCCGCAACATGCATAGGCATCTCTGTGGCACGGTGGATCTGGCCAACAGATCGCATTTTCATGCATTTTCGAACCCTTGGGGTACCCCAAATCTGTGGCCTCCCGCCTCATTGAAACGGGGAATCCACAATAACAGTCAACATCCCCAAGTTGCGGTTGGGAAGCTCTTAGTCGCTATGCAGTAGGGAACATGTGGATACAACCATAACACCGAAGCGCTCCTTGGTCTAATAGTGACTCCCGAAAAGCTGCCGAAAAGTATTTCCAGGATGCTAGTTCGATGATGTGTTCCGCTAATCATTTCAAGGTGTCCAACCTGTTGATCTTTTTTGGTTCGATGAAGTTCGATGTATAAATTACCCTGTGGTCATTCAACATGGTTTGCTGGAAAATCACCTATTTAGTTCCATGATTTTCCCATGGAAAACCCATATAGTTATAGGGTCTTTACCCCCATAATACCATATGTTCCTATGATTTCCCAGATTCGAGAAGGGGACTTGTCCAGCCAGCCACATTTGATGGAGGGTATCATCCCATGGTATCATCCCATTAAATCCCATGGAAAATGTTCGATTGACAATAGATATAATTAGATATATCTACCATAAACATCCATAAACCAAAAAAAAAACTATCCGATATCCATGAACCATAAACCATGTATACTATGATTGGATTCCTCCAATGGCACACACACATATATATATATATAGAGAGAGAGAGAGTTATAATCTCCAATGGTTTGATTCGTTGGGCATGGACACTTTTTGCTCCCCATGGCGAGAAGTTCCTCCTGCATCCTCAGGCTGCAGTGCGACACCTGGGACCGCGTCGAACTAGTCGAAGAGGTGGTTGAACATGTTGAAAAACATACGGGGGGGTCCATGAATGGATGGGTTATAGTGGAAAATCCCCAAATTCCATAAAATAGATGGGTTACAGTGGAAATCATGGATTTTACCCAAATGACAGTGGATTTGGGGATATTTGGGAATAATCATCTATGGAAAGCTCAATGGAAGTCCGGATTGGTCGTCCCTGACTCGACCAGTCGTCGACCAAGGAACGCTAATACCTGTGAGCCCAGTGAGGGCTACATCACAGCTGTTCCCACGTCCAATCGTGAAGGAGGTTCCCATAGGATTACCTTGGCACAACGGTGCTGTGGCAGAACGCGGTTGAAAAAAGTTGTGCCATGTAGCATGCTCCCACCGGGAAATATGTTGCCATAATATACATATATATATATACACTCGTGTATATACATATATATATATACAAGATCATAAAAGTATTCCAAAAAAATGGTCACTTCAATTCTGAATCTCGGATGTAGCTGTATCAATACTTATATATATATATATAGGTATTTCAGTATTTTAAACAAAAATTGGTCACTTCAATTCTGAATCTCGGATGTAGCTGTATCAATATATATATATAGGTATTTCAGTATTTTAAAACAAAAATTGGTCACTTCAATTCTGAATCTCGGATGTAGCTGTATCATGCTGTATCAATATATATATATACAGGGATTTCAGTATTTTAAAAGAAAACTTGATCACTTCAATTCTGAATCTCGGATGTAGCTGTATCAATATGTGTATATATATATATATTATTTCAGTATTTTGAAAGAAAAATTGGTCACTTCAATTCTGAATCTCGGATGTAGCTGTATCAATATATATATATATATATTTCATCAGTATTTTAAAACAAAAATTGGTCACTTCAATTCTGAATCTCGGATGTAGCTGTATCAATATACATATAAGATCATATAAGTACTTCAGTATTTCAGTATTTTAAAAGAAAACTTGGTCACTTCAATTCTGAATCTCGGATGTAGCTGTATCCAAACTATGTTTCCAAGAAGTTCCAAGTCTGGGACTGCGAAGGGGAACAGCGTCAGGGAGCCCCGTGGGAGATGGCGGCTCCAAGCCCATCAAAATACCTCAAAAAACTCTAGCCTCTGGTAAACGGTTACATAGCTATTGAAAATCCCCATCATAGGTAAATCAACCATAAATCACCATTGTCAACAGCTATGGAAACGTTTACCAGCTATATAAACGGTCTAAACTAGTGGTACCTACAGGCATTCGGGAGTGCTCGGCTCATTGCAGGGTCATTGGTTTGGACCATCTCCGAGTTGCTCAGCTGCAACAGCTCTCCTTTATCATCTTCCTGCGCTCTTTGTGGCGGCTAGTCGTCCAACTGGAAACCCATGGCGTGATTGGGAAATTCCATAGTTCAACAGGAGCTGGCTATTAGGCTATGAGTCAAAACCCTGGCACCCCGATGGTACCCTAATAGCTGGTTTATGGATGTTTATGGATCGTGATCCATCCCCATATCAAAATGCTCTTCCAGCTGGTCAAAATTTTGATCCGTCCCATACACATGTTCTCCACCTGCGCCACATGCGCAGGAAAGTCAACATCCCAATCTATCTTTTTATGGTGGTTCCACCACGTTGGAACTTACATAGATCTATGCATGCATATGTATGTATGTGTGTATGTGTGTATGTGTGTATGTGTGTATGTGTATGTATGTATGTATGTATGTATGTATGTATGTATGTATGTATGTATGTATGTATGTATGTATGTATGTATGTATGTATGTATGTATGTATGTATGTATGTATGTATGTGTGTATGTATGTATGTATGTATGTATGTATGTATGTATGTATGTATGTATGTATGTATGTATGTATGTATGTATGTATGTATGTATGTATGTATGTATGTATGTATGTATGTATGTCTGTGTGTGTGTATGTATGTATGTATGTCTGTCTGTCTGTCTGTCTGTATGTATGTATGTATGTATGTACGTACGTACGTATGTATGTATGTATGTATCTACATGTGTATATATATATAATTATATATAATATTGTGTATATTATATTGTATTAAATATATATGGTAATCCTGGAGAAGATAATATATGGAACTGTGAATTGTCAAGAAAACTGGCTAAAATGAGAATATGTTTGAAAAATCCAAATCGTATCTACTTCTGGATGATCATACATATAGGCACAAGTTATATCAATTGATATTATAGATATATATCTTTATATTATATACAGTATATATCTAATCTAAATATGTAATATATATATATATACCTTCGTCAAACTTCTTCACCAGCTTTCCACCTGGATGCATGGAACTGCACACAATGGGCCCTTAGCAGCCCCTGATTAATGGCGCCCTAGGATCCCAAGGAAATCGTGTCAAAAGGCAGAAAGCTGTTGTTCTATCTTCTTGGGGTTTAATCTCCTCATGTTGAATTTCGGCTAATCTCCACTTAGATCAGCGATCATCAGTGATCAGTGATTATCCCATGTCAGGTTGCAAGGCTTTCAGTTTTTTCCCATCATCAGCTGCAGTCCTGTCGCAAAAGTTTTCCTTCGCCCCAGATCTTGACGCCCTTCGAAACAGGGGTGCCGACCGTTGCCAGGGTCTCCGCATTGGGGGCATTCTCTGACACGTCGGTGCCGTGCACATGGTGTCCCGCGGAATGCGAATCCATGTTGGCCTGAAACCGGGGCATTCAATGCGTACCGTGTATGACATTTGTGTTTTTATTTGTATCGGTTCATATGTGTTGAAATTGGTATGAATATCGAATTCCGTAAGACTTCCATGGAAGTTACAGGGTCCCCCAATGATGGGCCCCCATTCCCATAAATGGCTCATTCCATTGCGGGTTCTTATGGAGGAATTCACCCTCTGGTTGTCAAACATGGCCATCGAAAATCTTCCAATATCTCTTTTTTCTACCATCTGGTTATTTAACATAGCCATGGAAAATCATCATTTTTAATATTTTTTAATAGGTAAACCATCTATAAATGGGCCATTTCCCATGGCTATGTTAAATAACCAGAGGGTAATTGATTTTCCCATCGATAAACCTCCGTTGATAGTGTGTTTCCATGGGTTTCCACTTGTCATAAAAAACCCGATGGTCTATCCCACTCAACTCCCAGCATTATCCCACTAAACTAATTCCGTGAAAACTATAGATGTCGAAACATATTTAAAGCATAAACCAGAGTGATGTGTAGTTACATGAAATCCCCATGATTAAACATTGAACCATAGTACCCTCTGGTAATTTAACATAGCTATGGAAAATCACCATTTTTCATGGGAAAACTCACTACAAATGGCCATTTTCCATAGCTTTTTGTATGTTTACCAGAGGCTAAACCTCCATTTTCCTATGGTTTTCCCATGGTTTTCCTATGATTATCCCATGAAAATCTCCATCCTTCAACCATGGACCCCGGCTTCGCCTGAGGGCTCAGTCCATCGGGAGGCGGTTGGGACTTCGTAGCCGCCTGGGTGTTGAACACGGGCGCCGACTTGCGGCTCCTCGACAGCTGTTGGGATAGGAGACATGGAGAAAGGGAGGCGAAAATATATTTATATATATATATACACATCTCTCTCTCTCTCTCTCTCCATCGCCTTTAGCATATATATTTTTTTATTTATATTTATATTGAATTATGAAATGAATATTCATCGGTCAACTTGGATCATCCTCACAGGTGTGGGAGAGGGACAATTTTCAGCAGCCAGGAGGAGAAAAAAAAACGATTTGAAATCAGTTCTGGCTAGTTACGTGGCAAGTGTGGCTTCGTAGATGTTTTCAAACCCATTTCTGGGTTCCATCCTAGAGTTATAATTAGTCTTCGAAGGCGCTACAGTGGCAAATTAAACACCACATCTATATGAAGAACAAACGATTTCCTACAACGTTGCCAAGGAATATGTTTTTCTTTTCAATCTCTAGAGATTTATTCTGAAAAGAGACGGCTTGCCATTTTTTGGTAGCTCTTTAGATCTCCATACCATGTAGTTCACTGTTGTTGCGGAAATGTCATTATGATACTAATTACTTAACCATATTACCCTCTGGTAAACAAACATAGCTAGTGAAAATGGCCATAGAAATAGTTGATTTACGCATTAAAAATTGTGATGTTCCATAGTTTTTTGTATGTTTACCAGAGGGGAGTCCATTTAGGTCTCTATATACGACTAACCGATGATATCCCAATGCTATCATCCATTTAGTTCGATGATCTTCGCAGCGAACGCAAGCGCCATATTTTCTTCAGAGTTTCCAGCCAACCACGTTTGATTACCGGATAATACATCCATGAATATGCCATTCATATCTCATCATTATCCCACTATTATCCTTGTTAAACCATATAAAACGATATTGTTCATCCTAACATCATCCCTACAGGTATATCTCCTAGTCATCCCATGAATATGCCACGAAAACTATAGATATACCCACCGTAAACCATAGATAACCACGGTTAATTAACCATTATTAACCATAGTTGACCATAGCCAAGCATATAGCAAACCACAGTTAACAACTATCCATTCTACCATCAATCCAGGATATCTCCCATTCTGATGATCATTATTATACCACTAGTTGGAACAACAGTATTCCCTGCATTTTTCTATCCCAGACCAATATGCCATAGGCAAATATCCCCATTTTCATGGCAGTCCCAGCAAATATCAATGACATCCCTATTCCATAAGTTATATCTCCGTAAATATCCAAGTGCATCGCTATTAACAGTCCATCAATAATCCCATCCCCTAAAAGTAAACACCTCACAATTGGTGCCAATCAGTGTAAATCCTCTACATCTAAGGCAGGCTTTGAAGTGTGCATATATATATATATATGTGTGTGTGTGTGTGTTTGTGTGTGTAGTTATTTATTCTTATATTTATCTATTTATTTGTGTATATTTATATTACATTTGTTTGCTTATTTATTTATCTAATCATTTATTTATTTCTATTCATTTATTAATTGTCCCAGTTCAATCCCATTAAGTCCCATTCATCACAAATACACAAAAAATAACATCTACAGTTGGAATGTCAATGTTAAGTCCCATTCAACCACCATGGAAAATTTCCCCATTTTTGATCTATCAATTTCCCAGTTCAATCGTCCCAGTCCTAATGGAAAATCAGATTAAAAATCACCAGATCGGCAAAAAATCCGCCTATTTTTCAGGCCTAAGGGAATATCCCTAGAAAATATGTAGAAAATATGCCCTTATATGGTACAGTACCTCCATTTTAGGATCCTGAAATTCCCATTGATCACAACGCCTCAAAAACCATCCGCGACGATGCCGTCCTGTCCCCGTCTCTACGGAGCTTGTCCGCCAAGGGCAGCTCCTGATCCACCGCGCCCTCGCCATAGCGTGCCACGGTCTCCGCCTTCCTGAATGGTCAATGGTTATGGTTATGGGATGAACTATGGTGAACTATGATGAACTATGGTTACTATGGTTGACTATTGGTTTGGTGGATATATCTGTCTACAGTTGTCATGGAATATTGATTGGATGACAATGGGATATACCCTCAGGGATATATAATAGATGATAATGTTAGAATGAACAACATGGTGTTGTATGGTTTTATAGGGATGATAATGGGATAATAATGGGAGAACGATGTGATATATTAATGGATATACCCTCTGAAAATCCAACGTGGCGGAAATCCACTATAATTAAGTGGATAGAAACGGAGGTTTATAGCTGGGAAAATCATCTTTAATAGCAACAGTTTTTCAAAGGGAATGAAGATCAATAGCTCTAAAAAGGCTCTCTCAAATATTGATTCTGTGGGAATTCAACCCCCGTGAATTTCCGTGAATGGCTACAAACGGAGAATTTCACCAAAACAATTATCATAAAACCAGCCGTTTTATGGGAATATAATGGGATATATGATATAAAGGACCCAGCAAAGGTGACTCCTGATGCTAAAATGACTAGTTGTATAAGCTTCACGTATTGGTACTTATGAACACTTACGGTATCTTATGATGCTATGGCTACGCCTGGCACCGTGGATGAACTGATAAATGGAAGCTCATCTCCCCATATCTCCCCCACAATGTGATGGTCATTTGAGTCATTATGTCTATTGTGTAATATTGTATGGAGGTTCTGAGTTCTGACCCAAAAAATATCTTCCAGATATTTCCAGACACTTATTGGACCCAAAATGAATCCCAAATGTCACTTAAAGTAAGCCATGACAACGGGCCATCACCAAGACCAAGCGTCTCGTGCACATAGCGAACCTCCCAATCCCAATCCACGTTGCGGTCAAAGCCATTTCCAGCCTGGAGAAAAAGAGAAGTGATCGTTCTGTCAATTTCTTGTTTCATTATACATCCCCTCTCATGGCAGAACACTTGCTTAAAGCTGATTGGCCCATAGCCCATATCATATATCAATCCCCCTATTTATGGCAAAAGACTTGAACTTAGACCTCCTCAAGCAAGGTTTACCCGGGATCCATGCAGAACTTCCAGTAGATCTCGACACTGATTCCAGAATTCATTCCGGAGGTGCCGAATGAATTCTGTGGCAATCCCCTAACTGCGGTGTGCACTTATATGCTGTATGGGTCACAGGATTGATCATGTTTAGTCTTACGAACGATCCATTTTGCCGTATATAGTATAAAGAATATATATATATAATTATATATATATATGCAACCATTCAGCTAGATCCATATGGAGGTTTGCTAAAACAGGGTTACCCCCAACTCCATATTTCATAGGATTTTCCATCATTGAACCATCCAGCTACTGGGGTACCTCCATTTATTGAAAAAAAAAGTTTGAGCCGTGCTGCTCCCCCGGCCTCCCGCATGAGGATCATGATGAACTGCCAGCGGCACCAAGCGTAGTCTGGACGATCTTCGAAATTCAAATTCCGCGCGTAGTAGATGTAGGCCTTGGTTAGGGATGTTACAGGGGGAAAATGTGGCCAAAATGTGGCCAAAATGTGGCCAAAATGTGGCCAAAATCGAGGAATGTGGTGTGTGTGCACACTGGCTGCCATAAACAACTATACCATTTGGGTTTACCGTAAATTACCAATAGCAAGAGCAATTGAGATTCTTTGGAGATGAATTTATAGGGTGCCAAAAAAACTAGTGGGTAATCAGAATTTTACTGTTACATTGGTTATGGGGATATACCTCATTTTTGGACACACCTAAATAGTCATCCTGATACTGTATTGGATGGATACTCAGTCACGCTACTCTCTGGTAAGATAAGATGCTAGTAGCTATGGAAAATGACCAGTTTGAATAGGCAAATAATCTATAAATGAGCGATGCTTCCGAGCGAACTGTTTCATTGCGAGAGGGTGAGATATTTCCAGATCCTCTGCTTCTTGGGGCGTCCACGAACCCCAAGATGTGTCCATCTATCTCCAGTTCCACACCCGAGATCTTGACCCAAGAGTCATTCAACTCTGGGGGGGCTGACTTGCCTAGAAGTTCCAGTGAGGTGCTTTCCTGGAGAAAGCTGAAAAAGGATCAAATATGAAAACCCCAAGTCCAAACCCCGATTCCTTCAAGTCAATTCTTCTCACGGCTCAGTTGGCAAAAAAATGTGGGCAAAGCGTCCACATTTGCACGGCCCTTGGGTTGATCCTGTTGAATGTTGAAACCCAGGATGCACCATCCGGTCACCATCCCCCTTCCAAACATTTCCAAACACCCTGCAGGGTCCTTCTTGTCGAGGATGCGCTTGTATTTATCCTCCTTGGTACCCCCCTTCCCACCGCCCAGATAGCGCTCTTGCCACGGCAAATTTCCACGGGAGAAATACATCAGAACATATCCTGGGCAGCGCCGCATGTGATGGCCAAACCATGGAACAAATCTGCCATGCAGATCCAAGCGGCTTTGGACTTCAAGGCAGCAAGGCATGTCTTAAAAACTCATCATCTGGTGATGTTCAGGATAGCTGGGCCCTAGGCTAAGACATGCTAAGACCATCTCATTTAGCAAGGAACTGACAAGCACCAGAAGCTTCCCCGCACTCATCTCTGCTCACGTCTCTTGGGGGTGTCCAGCTGCGGATGTGCACCAGTGACTACCCAATCAGCTACATAGATGCCAATGCATACAAGGTAAATCCAATATAATATGTAAGTGGATGCTGGATGTAACTATATAGATGTACCTAGATGCAACTGGATTGAACTGGGCTGAGCTGTAATGGTGTAATGTGAATATAAATATATATATATAAATAAATGAACATACTATGTGTGTGTGTGTATGTAAAATTGACTATATATATATGATTATAATTGCACATCATTTGCATGGCCTCATGGCCTAATTTGGTCATTGGTTCTCCAAGTTGTCGCAACTGACCATCACTGACCATCACTGACCATCACTGACCTGACCTTCAGTGTCCAAGTCGCCGATGGCTTCTAAGTCGTCTCTTCGACTTTGTTCAATCCCCCGGTGGGTGTTGATGCTCACATAGCGGGCCGTGCCTGTCAGCTTACCTCGCTGTCCAATCGACTCACGACTCACGGGTCTGGGTCTGGGTTGTCTGGGTGACTCACTTCACCATCGGAAAATTGAGTTGTGATATGTTGTGACCAAGCACCAATCCAACCTTGAAATCTACATGTATATAGTATATATACATTTCTGCATCTTTGCTGTGTTTTTCTTGTCAGTGCTGTGGAACATTGTTGGTTGCCAAGACAGCATCCCCATCTCAGCAAGGACGGGGCACAGCTGAATCCCTCATGAAATCAAATGTCCATCCCGCTTCAGTGAAATGCCAAACTAGATCAAGAATGAAATAGCTGGTTGCCAGCCCCACTCCATGTAATTTTAGTCTCAATTGATGTATAATATGTATCACAGCGTATCACCAATATTTTTGCATATTTTTGCTACAACGGGCTCTACGAATCAGAATAGTTGGCAAAGTCAAGCATTATTATCATCATTCATCTATCTATATATATATTATACTATATATATACATATTATATATATATATTGTATATATTATACTATATATATAGCTATACCTATTATTATCTTCACAATTTCACTCAGCCGTTCAATTGCTTATCAAAAATCCACAGCCGTGGGACGATCGTTCCTGAAGGGAATGTGCTGATTGGTCCGTGGATTTCGGTATCGCTTCGCGAGACCGAAGTCGATGATGTACACGTCGCCCGATTTCTTCTGGACGCCCATCCTGATTTGTTCGAAGAAAACTAGCTTAGTGGGCGCTGGTGTGATGGCAACACACACACACATATATATATATATACTCACATAATATATATATATATACTAACTATATATATATATATTGTGTGTGCATCTATATTCTATGTGTTAGGTGTAATTATGTGTGTTCATGGGCAGATGCAAATCAGGCAGCAGCCTATTCACATCTTGAAACCCATGAGTTGATGACAACACAAGCTGCGCCAAGCATCAGGAAGTTCTCGGGTTTGATATCCCGGTGAAGAAAGCCTCTCGAATGGACATACCTGGTTGGTTCATGTGGGTTCCCCGGCAAAAAAGTTTGGCTTCTATAGTGGTTACGTAATTAATTATTACAATATGTTACATAGAAATCTGTGTATATATATATGTGTGTGTATATATGTAAATTATTGTAAATTAACAATACCCCCTAAAGATGGCTGGGAAGCGCCATGATGCTCAATGGCATCAATCATCTGCTGCCCCAGCGATGCGATGGTCTTCGGGGTGAACTTCCGGTCAGTGTAGTTGAAGAGGTCCTCACAGCACAGTCAACATGAGGCTCTTAGCCGCCACCCCTCAGGTTGGTGATCCCATGGACGGCGAATCTCAACATCTTCACCACATCTCAACCACCAAGGATCACGATTTACGGGCAAATCGTACACTTCTAGGGCTTACCTCGGTTGAATCATGTTGAATCCCCTGACGGCTGGAAAAAACTGGTCGGGCTTCCCCGGTTGGCTTTTTCGGAGCCGACCACCTGTTGCGGGTCCTCTAAGGAAGGTCCGAGGAGGTCAATGACCATCACATTGTACTCCCCTTCCACGCCATACCAATGCACCGCCGGAATTTGCACCTCAGCGGAGGACTCCATGAGTTCAACGACCGGGGAAATATTAAATTTTGAAGATCTTCGAAATCGGTCAGGGATGAGTCAGGGATGGTTTGGGTTCATTATATAGATCTCATTATGCTGTCAGATGCAAAGGAATCACGTAAATACCACAAGTTGCCAAAACACTGTTATTTAAACCCTTTAAGGATCTCATTATACCTAGCTTCATCATGCACAGTCATGACACCCGCTAGTTTAGCCTGCCGCTAGCTGCTAGTCGTCCAGGGAGGTCCCTTTTTGTTTCCACAACCAGATCCCAGGCTTCAAAGAAGGTTTCATGGAAAGGTCATATGAAGTCAGGGTTTAAAACAAAAAACATCTAGAATCTAGGGTGTGTAATCGTGTGTCAATGTTTTGAAATTCCTGGAAAATCATCAGCTGCAGGATGGTGCCCCGCCAGTGATGTTTGTTGGTTTATGTTGGTTTGTAAACCCCATTAACTGTAGTTGTATCTACCATAAACAGTTTAAACTTTTTAAACCATAGCTGGTTGGTGGTTTGAACCATCTTGAAAAATGATGGAGTTCGTCAATGGGAAGGATGACATCCCATATATCATGGGAAAATTTTCCAAGTCATCTTTGAAACCACCAACTTTCTAAACCAGATAGAATTCAGCCACTTTTTTGTCGGCAACTGAACCGCTAAAACCAACCGGGGAAAGCCACGCCATTGGAGATCAGCTTGTAGAGCTTCGACTCGAAGACGAGCCTCGGATGATCTCGGATGACCATGGACCATGATGGAGACCGGACCATGATGGACGACAGCAACCCCACGGTTGCTAATGCTGAATGTACATATAACTGTAGGCATGTACATGTATAATTCATGCCTATATATATAGTTATGTATTTGTTGATGTTATTTATTGATTAGCAAAAAATGATTGACTCATATTGTCATATAGATCAACATGTTGATCAGCTGGCACCCACAATGGTGCAGACTTGTCCTTGCTATTCCCTGGACTCGTTCAGTGTGCAACCCCCACTATGGCCCCCCCCCCCCCGCGACCATCCGATTGCAAAGGCATGTGTTCTCCATGTTTTCCATGGCGAATCTTAGATACACTTGTTAATCTGAAGCAGGGTATCCTTGGTATACGTTCTTGTGTGGCTCAGAATTCATATCTACATATATCAATGAACCGTCTATGAACCGTCTATGAACCGTCTATGAACCGTCTATGAACCGTCTATTCACCAGGCTTGACCTGATGGTTTAACCACCATGTTTGGATGGACAGTTGCCCTTTAAGGAACTAACCATGTTTGGATGGCAGATGTGTAAAATATGGTCAAATCCTTGGAAAAATCCACCATGCAGGTCATATTCCTGGGAAATCCATGTCAAGTAACAGCGGGTGCTGGGCTTTGACGGACTCCAGCTTGATAGCCACAGGGGCACCCGTTGTGATGTTGATGCCTGGGCTCTTCAACGATATGCAAGAGGTTACCTTCTGCCAATGTACCATAGGAAAATAACTTTTTTTCAGTGACCATTTTACATATGTTAAACTGCCCGAGGGTTTTCTGATATGTTCTGATTCTCTATTTGGTTGATTTTGGTTGTTGATTTTTTTTTAGGGGGTGGGCAGCCGATGTTGACAAAAATGCCCATGTTACCAAACTCCTGACCTAGAAGTCATCACCTGAACTTAATCCTCAAATCAAGCAAGGAAATGGACTCCTAGTTGTCATAGGTGGAACGGGTGGCGGTGCAAGGGCAACCTTCCCTAAAATGCCAGCGGACCAGAGATGTGATTGTACGTGGCTCAAGTTTAATGATTTAATGATGCCTTTCCCTATTCACTGAGGCATCTGGCGGCTGGGATTCCAGGGGCTGCTGAGGCATCCCGACCAGAGCTTCAGCCCAGATGCCCATGTAGATATCACCAAAGGACCCCGAGCCGATCTTCTCCGAGACCTATCATTCAGCAATTTGGAAGATCAGTTAGGAGTTAGGTGGATGACCAAACCAACGAAAATGGTGGATTTCTAGTAGTTCACTCCACTTAGGAAGTAATTTTGGTCCAAGATAGAGGTGGACCAACGCCACTTACCCATACTTACCCTGCCTAAAGCCAATTGAACCATAATAACTAGACTATATATACATCTATATACTATATTTACTAAACCGCAGTACTTTGGTGAAGCTCCAAGCACCAAGAAAGTTCGCCTCGCCTGAAACCTGCCAGCGATCAGTTGCGCCATGGGTCAACTTGCTGCTTGAATACCCCTGACGCACGGGACTGTGGGGATCATACCCTAGGGCCCTAGGGTAGATGTTGAAAAACCCATGTTTTCCCTTCAAAAATCCTCTGCAAATGGATAAATGGTGGGTTTTCCATATCCTTTTGTGGCTCGATGGCAATGGAAGGATGCCCCATGTCCCCAAGACATGGCACCTGGAGCAAAGTGAGAGACCATAGCTATGGAAAATCACCATTCCTAGTGGGTAAGTCAACTATAAATGGCCGTGTTCAATAGCTATGCAATAGCTATGCAGCTATGTTAAATAACCCGGGGGTAAGGGTTTCCGCTTTCATGTTTTCAAATCACAATAATTAGGCAGAAAAGCACGCAAACACCGCGCACGGCGACGCCTGGAAGCAGTCACATCTTGGAAGTGGCTTTGGGGGCCACCATTGGACCAGGGATTTTTATCCCTAGTTTGAACCAAAGACTCACAGCGAACGTGGTGACCAGGCCGATCCTACGACCCGAGACCCAGACCCCATGTCCAACGAAAAAACATCAAACGGAAGCATGTTCGGCAACTTCTTTCCAGCTTTTCAACATGTTCTTCCAGGAATTTTACACAGATCCCATACCGTCCAGCAAACTGCAGAGGGGAAACGATCAAAAAATTCATGGCGGATTTTCCAGATCTATGTGGTTTTGTTTCAAAATTGGTTAATTACCCAAGATCCAGTAGTTCAGAGTAGTTTATAAGTCTTATCCCATCAGACTGGTTGTTTGATGTTATTTGCTCATTGTTTAGGGAAATCCAAATATCAAATAGTTGGCTATGTATGCCATTATTTATTTCTTGTTATTGTTCATTTTACAGATATACTGTAGATCATTGTAGATCCCATGAACATCTATGTTAGTTTCCAGAGTTTCCTGGGTAAGGAAAACCCCACCTTATTATGTATGTTCATATGTTTTCCATACATCATCACTTATGATATTCTAACGGTCGAAAACCATGTGTTTGACAAATCCATGTTAGATATGTTAGTTTCCTGGAGGGTAAATGTACTATATTCCCTTCCTTCTGTTTCCCGTGAGTCAACAGTGTTGCTTCCAAGACCCCCTTGTGGCTATCATTTAGCTATATACACGATGTGGGAAACTCTCAGTAGCTCCTTGGCTCCCCATGGCGGGAGCCAATGGATACCTGATCACCAGCATAACCTGCATATGAAATTCCCACTTAAATCCCAGTAAGTCCCATTACACCATGATCTGAATTCATCTAAATTCCCTATGTCTGAGGATTAAATCACCATGAAATTACCAGCCAAAATCACCCAAAAAAATCCCATGAAATCCTCGTTTCGTCCACTGAGTCCGGGTCCACCAGTTCACGGCTGCCTGGCACCGCTTCTCTTCGCAGCTGCTGGCAGGTGGCCAGCACCCAGATCACCTCGCAGCTGGTGGATTTTTCTTGGGAAAGCCCATGGGAAAAAAAAGGAGAAAAAACACATTCTGGGTAAATTACAATATTTCACTAACCTGAATCTTAAGGCCATTTGGGGATGATTCCCCATCATAAACCATGATTCCAGTGAGGTCGCAGTGAGGTCGTTATAATTTACCCAGAACATTGGAACCAACTGTGGTACCCTCTGGTAATTTGCTACATAGCTATTGAACATGGCCACAGAAATAGTGAATTTTCCCATCAAATATGGTGATTTTCCATAGTTATGTTAGTTTACCAGAGGGTAAAGATTTAGTGGAAAAACGATGGAAAAACTTTGCTGCATCGTATTTGTCAAACGAATTGGAGGGACATGCTATGGTATTTTGGAAGGCCCTGAGAAAAAGAAAAAAAAAAACAAGCTTTCCTGACATTTTTCCGCTTGAACCCAACCAATGAGTAAATGTTTGGATTTGTTGGGACTTTTTGGGCACCATGGCATGAACTCTCGCCACTTTAGAGCTGAATCCAACCCCAGGCAGAAACAGGTGAAGGAAAAAGTGACATGAAAAGGTCATGAAAGGAGAAACAACCTGTCAAAAAATAACTGCTGTCCAACAGATCTGTTAAAAAAAGTGCCCTTCGGCGCCCTTCGCTGGTGAAACCACTGTTTGAACCCCCTGCAGGACACCATCCTGAGGCCATTCTCATCCGACGTCCCAGGCGCATTGGCCACAGATTGAGCATCCAGGGTAGCAACGCGTGGCACCAGCAACTGCACCGACTCTTCAAAGATCTGGCTGAACGCCACCTGAACCCCACTGGGTGCACCCCAGCAATGGCATCAACGTATCAAGGATGGGGAGCTACCAGGTTACCATGAGCTGTAGATGACCAGAAAAAGAATCAGGGCACAATGAACCAGTAAAAATACACCAACATGGCTTGGAATCCATATGACCCATGCAGTTTCCCTTTACTGAAGGCTTTCCAACTGAAACAAAATGATGTGCTAAACCCAAGCATAAACCATCCCATTAACCAACCAGTGGGGGTTTACCACATTGAAGGATCAGGGTGTCAACTCTGTGCGGTTCTGACAAGGAGTGAATACTCAGTAGTGCACCAGAAGTGATGGAAACCCCAGAACTTGGTCAATGGCTCTGCTATCAGAACATAGATGATAAAACCATCTAAATTCATGGTCAAACAATGTGAAAACCATGGTAAAAACCGACGTGAAAACCATGGTGGAAACCATGGTTTTACCCACCATGCCCCAGTAATCTCAAAGGCACGGTCTCAGGCTTTGCTCGCACATAGGCCCACCTCTCATGGTTTGGAGAAGTCTCCCCATGAAAAAATAGGGGGTTCCTCAAATGGGAGGTACCTTCAAATCATCGGCTACCCGGCTACCCGCATGAAGTTGATATATAGAAACCTCCAAATGGGATGAAACTCCACAGGTACATCTTGCCATATCCTTGCTGGAGGCTTGTTCATGAACCTTGCCAAGTTATGCAGTTGCGCCAAGTTACATAGCTATTCCCCCTGAAATGGACTATCTAATTTGGGGATCTTAGGGTGATACAGTCACTTGCATTTTTGCCAAACCATGCTAAGCCTTGCTAGTACGAATCTGCGTGTGGTCTAACTGAGCAAACACATACAAAACCTAAGCTAAGCAGTGAGGAATTCAGTTTTCAACTTCCTTTCAGACCCTGCCCTGAAGCCATTTAAACTGCAGAACCTGCAGCTGAGCCAATGGATTGATCTTAAGGAAAAACTCTGAGTTCCCCACATGATGCCGCACAGCTCATCCAAGCGGAAGGTATTCAAGCGCCCACAGGCTCGACGCGTCAGCGTGTCGAAGACCGACTGGCCTCAGGGTTCAAGCTGAGCGAGGGTGCTGGCCAACAGAAGATCCACAACAGAGGTTGGTAAATGTCTTACAGTAAATAAGTAAACATCACCCAACTATTGGGAATATTTTTCTCCATACTTGAAAGTGATGTTCAAAATCCCCAAAAAGAGCCCTGTATATCTCCAACCAAACTTGGAAGATTGTAATGTTTACATATTATTAGAAGTAGAAACAAGTATATAAGAATGAAGGACATGACTTATGACTGACATCAACAACAACAATGAGCTACTTGTTGCAGAAATAGATCATAAAACGGAATGCAATCTGATGTGGCCATTGTTTTCCAGATCTTCAAGTCATGAAAGCCAAGGCAAGCGGGTGAGGATGATCGAAAACTGCCGTCAGAACTCTTTCCATCACAAACATTAAATGAAAATGATTCTCATCTTCTCGTCACCCTTCCGAGAACAAAGTAAGTTACCGTCTAAGTGCAAGGACCCCGAATATCTGCAAGGTCTCTGACCATCTCTGACCTCAAAGACCTGAAAGGTCCTTGAGGTTTTTGCGATCGGCACTCAACGACTTTGCAACCACTAGGCATGTGATGATTAATGCCCTCAAAAGAAGGGTAAGAAACTACATCATATTGCCAGCTGCTAGTTCCCCATGCTTTATTGCGTCTTGGACTGCAAGTGATATCAATTGATCCCCTGAATCAACTTATCTTTGCTGGAAATCTTAGCTTGGCTTGCCTAAAACATCAAGTGATCATGTTCCAACATCAAAACCAACGTGAACGACCGAGACCTAAACCCTTCGGCGAACTTCGTCCCGAGTTGCTGGGAAGTTGAGTCGTGGCATAAGCCCAGGCAGAGTTGGCGATATTCTGGTTGTCAAAGGATCCGATATTCAGCGCGATGTATTCCTGGGACCGTTGCAGACGTTGCACCGCTTGCACCATAAACCCGTGGGTGTGAGCCGAGCAAAGGCCTGGCTGGACAAAGACACCAACCTGAGATGTTGGAAATGTTGCTGTGGTTCCCCCTACTGTACCAACCCAAACTCATAGTGATGATAGTGATGTCGCTACTGTTTCCGCACCCAAATGTCAGGGAGAAATTGCCTATACCCTAGTCCATCCCATTTAAAGACAAACCGGGCCAGCGAGACAGCGAAACATTACAAAGAAAAACATGGCCCATGACCCATGCCACTTTTATCAATATTGTCCACTACCATTACGATGATGCCAATTCCATGGTTGGCCAACCAACCCATGGCAATTCCAAGCTTCTGCAAAGGTATCAAAGAGCCGCATGTGTGCTATCCCAACCTGTGCCAACCGCACAAGTCAGGGACACCAGGGCCAAAGGTAACTGGTAGCTCTCAGGAGCCCTGAGCCAACTAGCTGACTAAGTGCCCAAGTTTATGCCGCTGCTTATTCATGATATTAAAGCAATAATATTGAAACACCCATATTTTGATGGTTTATACCACCCATTTATGGTGATTTGGGGGACTGTTTATTACTATATACTATTGCTTTACTAACGTTATTATCCTTTATTTGCGACTTGCCCCTAACTTTTTAAATGATGTGGATGGTTCAAACGTGAACTCATCCGCTGTGTGCGCACACCTGGTGGAAAATGGAAACGAATCTCACGAGCCAGGAGGGCCATCAGGGCAACAAGTAGTTTTGTGGTGGAATCAAAGATTTCCATAAAACGTGCCTATAAAATCCTATGTCTAAATAAACAACAAATAGGTCTACATTGCACATATAATAGAATAGAATGTAAAATGATAGAATATATATATATATATAATTATATATTACGATATTATATACAATGGCAGCAATGGCATAGCATAATATGATATACAAACATTGTACAACATTATGCAATGGTTAAAAAGAACATGGCATAATATAATACACAATAAACAATTGACAATGTGTATATATATATATAATTATACATCTATCTATATATATATATAATTTTTATATGTTTTTTTCCCTTAATGCCCTTGACTATCCTAGACTATAGTTGCCGTGCCAAGTGCAAGGGGATACCATTTCACCGGTGCCTTGCCATAGGCCCAAAGCATGTTGGATGCCATCTGCGGGGAGAAGTTTCTCCAGAGCCCGCTCTCGATCTCGGAGCAACACGGGGCGCCAGTTGGCATCAGCGATCCAAACATATCCAATGCCTGTGACCTCCTGCTGTTCACATCAAAATGGCTATTAATATCTATTAATTATATGGCTATTGATGGCTATTGTAAGCATGCATGTTCGTCCCCTGACGTTTCTGAAAGTTTTTGACCAATCCCCAGCTAGCACGACTGCGCAAAAGGCAAGAAAGATGCTCCCGAATCACTCTCTGATGATGTCATCTGTAGAAACATGGGGGCCCAATGTATCCCAAGGTCATACCCTCTGGTAATCTAGCATAGCTATGGAAAATGGCCTGTTTGCAGATGATTTGCCCATTGATGATGGTGCTTTTCTGTAGCCAATCTATCTTATAGATACATTAGATATTTATATTATAGACATTTACAGAGGGTAATCTACAATCCAGGACGACCAAACAAAAACCGGTGCCGGTGCCAACCGTGTAGTTCGCGAAGACGGCAAAGAGCTCTTCGTGACACACATCCAAGGTCGCGTAAGCCCAGACCAGGTTGGAGACCTGGATCACTGAGGATCACTGATCGCCGGGTAAATCATCCAAAGCATGGTCCAAAATAAAGGGTAGCCTCTGGTTATGACTAACATAGCTATGAAAAATGACCCATAGAAATAGATTTTATAGATGATGTACCTTTTTTTCAAAGTGATGATTTTCCATGGCTATATGTTAAATAACCAAAGGGTACACTTGTTGTATATTGAAGAAACCAGCAAGCAGTTGTAGATATTGGCAAATCTCCCAGCTGCGCCTGGGTTCTTTGACATGTTCCCCAACTGATGGAGGTTCAATCATTTTATTCCCTATGGCTGCGAGCTACCACTAAAAACGAAATATCCCCATGGTTAACTCATTTAAATCCCTATGGTTCAATCATTTATAAATACAAAATCCTTATAAACCCCTATATAAATCATAAATATGGGTCTGGGTCAATACCTATAGATACATTTTTAGTGGGATGAACATCCATAAATCCCAGCTATTTTATGCTATTTTGGGGTTCACGGCACGGTACCAGGGTTTTGACCCATCCCCATATGTAAAGCGCTGTTCATCCCTTTTCTCTAGCATCTCGCCCCGAAATCTGCCACCGGGCGTCACTTTGTCGATCAAAGGATCGGTGGCCTTCGATGGAGCGTTTCGCCAACCTCGGACGTCCCTGGGAATGGTAAAGATACCACCTATAAAAATGGCGATGGCTGGGGGGTTATTCCTTGTTTTACCCACACTAAACCCAATTCCATAGGAACCATCCCCAAGTCATCACCATTTTTGTGTGTGTGGGATTGAAATCATCCCCAAATGGTAGGTTTTTGATTGGGGTTCCCACATTGGTATTAATCCCGGGTGGGTCTTGGGGAAAAAACTAGTTTGGGACGGGAAGTTGATTGTCTAGGAGTTTAAAGAGTGTGGAGTCGGGCTGCCTCCCGGAAGTCTACACTATAGATACTATAGAACGCAGTTCCTTTCAGGTCAATGACCCGAGCAAATGTATGCAGATGTTACATACGCTCTGATCGCACTCAATGTTTGCAATATTATCTACTCAATGCGGGCAAAAACATGGTACCTACAAGATCTCATTGACATTTCAATGAAAATAGATGTCCACCCCTGAGTGAAATAATAATCCACCGACTGAATGGCCGGCACCGGTACCTCCACAAAATCTGCCTGTTGGCCCAATCGCAAAGTTCCGGGATTTTGAGGCTTTCACCACCATGGGCCGAGTTGCATATCGAAGAGCTGCGGGTGCTTGTTTTTGGACTTGGCGAAGGCCCAGCACAGATTTGCAATCGTATGCCTGATGGCGTCCATGACCCAATGGAATGACACTTCTCCGCACCTGCGTTTCTTGCATGTTGAGCCAGGGGGCGGTGGGAGGTCACTGCAGTCCAGGGCAGCTGAAGCCAACTGTCCAAAGAGAACCCGTTCCTAGGCCAGTTGTGCTGGATGCGACCTAAGGGATAATCATCCAGCTTCCTGCGAGTCGCAGGAAGCTAAGTGTGGCTATCTAAAAGCCCCAGATGTGGCAAAGAGTTCACATGCAGCACAACTGATGGAATGTTCCAGTTTCATGAGTTTCCTATTGACAATGTCAATGGAAGGCATAACAGTCTCAATGGGAAGTAGGGCAGGGTCCTCAATAGTGGACTCTGTCAAGAGAATGGGTGCTGGATGTGATTTATCCTAGGCTGGAACTTGCCGCAAGACCCCCTTGCACCCCTGAAACCTAATAATTATATGATATCACATCAAAAACAGCAGCTGAAGATTCTTGTTGGCTCCTGTCTGCCACATGAGCAGCTAAAGATCAAAAACACATATCTTAATTCCTGGACCTCACTCTCCAGATTTCCCTTCTTTCACCTTCACAAGTGCACCCATTTTGCAGAAGGCCATACCCCGCTGCGCAGCCGGCTGCGCAGCATGCTGCGCTTGTCAAGCATCTGCTTGGCCAGCTTTGGCAAAGGCCCAAGCTGTCATCGAAATGTCAATGAAGCGTCCAGAGTCGCCTTTCTGCTGATCTCCCAAAAGGAACATGACTGAGGAAGATATAACACAAATGTTTGAGCCAGGTTAGTGGGTACTACATAAAACCCTACAAGTCCTTATCAGGTCCCTTTTTTTATCTTATCATATCATCATATCATATATATATATATCATATATGAATTAAAATGAACTCATAATATGTAAATCAAACCTCATTAAAGTATTAAACTATTACTAAACCTACTTACAACTGGAAATAGGCCTGGGGGGTAGCTGGTGGGCAGCACTGGGAGATTATTCATGTTCATATCAAAAGGAGGTGTTGTCCCTTGCCATGTTCGCGTACCAGGGTGTACGTACGTACCACATGACAAAGAGAGTTGAAACCTAGAAGCAACTGTAATGTTTGAAATAAACTACAGTCCCACAGATATCATCAATGTTCCATAATACAATATTATACGATATTATAGAAGCAACGCCAAATCTCAATAAGAAGCTGCTGTGTATATACAGTAACTTGTTCATTCCTCTCCGAACTTTCTCACCCCCATGGACCGGCCCAGCTGCAGATCGCAGCAGAATCTACGACCCGTCCGAGTCACAAATCTTCCGTGCGGCTTCCTTGGAAAGCGCCGCCCAAAGATCGCCGCGGTCTCTGATCTGCAACCTGAGACGGAGAAGTTGCATCCGGAACCGGAACCCTTACTGAGCCCTACTGAGGCACTCAAACGGCCATCAAAGGGGACAGTGTCATAGGGCAGTGCAAACCAAGCCACTTGGCCAGAACCCAAGCTAACCTGCAGACATCAGTGACATCAGTGACAGTCAACTTGGACCAGCATGGACCGGCTCAAATGAAGTAGGCGAATCCCATCCAAGCCAAGACGAAGCATCTAATAATTAGATTATCTGATGATCTGTATAACATTCTGAGTAAATTAAAATATGTCACTGTATAACCTGAAAAAAAGCCATTTTGGGGGGTGATTCCCCTTGCTAACCATGATTCTAGTCAGGTCGCAGTGAGGTCACTATATTTTACCATATTTTACCCATTACGACTCTGAAGGTCATGCTTCAATGATCCTCATCGTGTGGCTGAACTGAAAGGCAAAACCCTCCAGCACTGGTGGTATAGGGAGGCCCACCCTTTTTCACACCATTACCATTGAATGGACCTTGAAAAGTATCGAAACGCAACACATGAAGAAGTCAGCACAGTAATTGCACGGACAATTGATGTGTGTGCTTTTGTTTATGCAAAGAACATGTTGTTGATTTTTAACATGTGTCAAGTTAAGTCTGCAATCCACACTGGCAATGACTAGGGAGATGCGCTGAGTCAGGCTGAGTCGCTTTGCAGCATCCGTTGGGCCAAAGTCCTCCATTTTCACCTCACTGTGTCACGCTCCGATACCATGGGGGCTTTATCGCATGGTACAGCAATTTCAAGAGAGAACAGATGGGGAAATGATGGTTAATTCAGTGGATTTAGAACATATGATGATTAAGTCTATTAAGCGGCTTCAGGGGTATCCGAGTTTCAGACTAACCCATTTCGGCCCAACCATGACCAAATGATCCTTCCTTTCCCCAGGATTTTTTGGAATGTTGGACTTCCTCCCATTCCAAAATGTCTCCTCAAAATTTTGCCGACTGGCCTTTGGCTTTATCAATCTTCAAGAAATCTGGAAAACAATAGTTCCAAAACTTGGATTTGCCGAAAGAAAAAAAACGATAAAAGGAACATCCTGTATTCCTAATACCCTCTGGTAAACTAACATAACTATGGAAAATCACCATTTTTAATGGGAAAATCCACTATTAATGGTCATTTTCAATAGCTATGTAGCAAATTACCAGAGGGTAGATTCCCCCAAATGGATCCAAATGGTGGATTCCCCATGTCACCGCGATGCAGAGATCTGGGGACCGTGCCACTGATCTGTCCAGGACAGCCTTCAACAGCACAGGATCCTGGCGCCAGGATCACCCCACAGGAATCCCTCGCCTCCACAGACCCCCAGAACTCCTGGTTTACCAGTACACCCATACGCCCAAGTCCTTGCAATGTTTGCGTTTGACAGCTATTCCCAATCAAAACGCTCGCCACGACCCCTGTCCCGGCACAGACCTTGCAAAACCCCTTTCCCCATTGGAAACGCTAGCTTTAACAAGCCTTGACCAAACTATCATGGTTCTATTATGTTCTATTCGTTTTTGATCGAATCCCATCGGAACGCCGGTTTCCAACGGGCCTTTTTTCGTGGGCACTGTTGACGCCCACAAACAAAAACGCGAAGCAGGCCCTTTTCCTAGTTTGTATACTGCAGGATGGGTTCTGATAAAGGAAAAAAACGAGGTCCAAAACGAGGTCAAAACGAGGTACGGAAAAAGCCCCGCATCTACACACATGGACTTTGGCCCGCAAGCCGCAAACCTGCCCTTCCTTGGATCACTGGTAGCGAAACAATGACAATTTGCAGAATCCCAGCACACCGCCATGGCAGTGTAGAGATGATAATCCCAGCGTTGTGTAGAAGTACCCGGAAACAGCAACAGCAGCAGCCGTCGAACCAGCAGCCGCAGCAACAGCAAGACGCCAGTAGCTGCAGAACCCAACAGCAACCATCCCAAACACAATGAGAACGCAACTAGCAAGATTAAAGCACTATGCTAATAGTAAAACAACGCCCTACCCCAAACACAACCTAAACGCTGCTTCGCCACTTTAGGTCTAAATGAGATAGTAAGACAGCAACCTACCCTAAACACAAGCTAAACAGGAATCCCTCGCCTCCACAGACCCCCAGAACTCCTGGTTTACCGGTACAGTAGTTGGATCCAGTCAGATTTTTAGGCAGGATAGAAACATGCGTTTCTAAGGTCAAGATAGGTCAAGTAGATCTGGTTATATCATGTTATATCTGGTTCAAGCCGCCAAAGTTAGAGCATCCCAGACCTCAAAGTCTCTGATCCGTGCCAAGGCATAGGCCAACATCGATAGCCCTGAGGCCAAGATTCAATTTCTCCCACTCACTAGGCCCCACGCGTCAGCCATGATCAGCTAGAGAAATATAATCATCCGGGAGTCCCCGGAGTAGATAGACTATGGAAAATTCAACAAAGCTTCACTAATTTGACATCCATCCCCATCGGTTTTCATCATTTACCCCTCAAACAAACCCATTTCTAAGAAACATGAGTCAAAGTTGCTACTGTATAATTTTTTGTATGTGATGTATGTTTACCAAAGAAACAAAACACCGTTTTGATATTAAGAATATAGAAACAAAACATTGATCATCATACTAAACAAACCTACATGACAAATGGGATACTATGATATACCCAATACGTACCAACGGAATGTCATCAGTGTGAGAATATATTGGGCAACATACATGGATAATCGCATGGTTGGTTTCAAATACTATTATCCCACTATATGAGTTTTAGATACTAGTTTTACTATATAAGTTTTACATAGTAGTTTTACAATGTTTTACATTCTATACCCCTTAATGTCACATTTCTATTCTTCCCATACAGTAATTCTCTAATCTATCCCCCTGATATCAGATTAATTCCTTCCACCTATTTAATACAAAACTCTCGCCAGAAACCATGGTTTAGTAGGAGAATGTAGCAGATTTACACTAATTTGGGACCATTTGTGGTGTGTTTAAAATTAGGGGGGATTATATCATAGCCCCATCCAATCCCGTTAAAAGTGGGCCGTTAGGTGTCGGACTTCAGCCTCGAGATTCCAAGCGTGCCACCGAGCTGTGCATGCGACGTTGCAAGCCTTGCCAGGCCTGGGGGCTGCAGACATATTTCCTTGGCTTCCCTCAGAAACTTGCCTACAAAGTGATCTATGGCAGTTACCCTCTGGTAATTTAACATAGCAATTGAAAATGGCCATTTATAGTGAGTTTTCCCATGAAAAATGGTGATTTTCCATAGTTATGTTAGTTTACCAGAGGGTAATCATACTTAATCTAATTCAATCATAATTTCCCGCTCTCAGATCTCTTAGCAGCCCGGCACGATTCTCCCGGAAGAGCTCCAAACTTTGATCCTGGCTTGAGCTCCGGCGTTATTTTTGTGCCCAGTAAAACGATGAAAAGTTGGGAACTGGCGGTGGCTTCATCCAAACAACTTCTGTGGTGTACAAACCCCATGCTCCATGGCTTCAACATATGTCAAACATGTTTATCCTGGTTGGTGAGTTTAACCATCTTGAAACATCATGGAGTTCGTCAATGGGAAGGATCACATCCCATATATGAAATGGAAAATAAAAATCATGTTTGAAACCACCAACCAGAATATAAAATGGGATTACTTGCAGAAAATAGGTCAATCATGGGATATCCATGGGGGGGTTAATAATGTTAATATGGTATATACAACCCACACTACTTGGTGCTATCCCATATCATGCCATATCCAGCCGCTCGCCTGCGACACCTTCGGGATCTGAGCGACGGCAATGATGGTGTTGCCAGCATCGAAGTGTTCAATCTCCTAGCGCAGCGGCGAGCCCCACACGTCCAGTGCCGTATGGGTTCCCAAAATGTCAGCCCAAATGGAGCGAAAAACAGCACAAAAAGCCCATGTTTTACCTCCTCTTGGGGGTAATTTTCTTCAGTTCTCCTGTCTGACTGTCATGATTGTCATGAGTCAGACAGGAAAGTCACACGATTCACTGGAGCACGCCTACGCCTCCCCTCCTGTCCCCTCCTGTTCGACCAAGTCAAAGAGGTCTTGCAATGTCGCCTCACGAATCGACATCCAAAAAGAGTTTGGGACAATTTTTGCCAGCCTGGAATCTGTCAAAAGATCCAACAGTGTCGCCTCCTGTAAACGTTGTAAACTATCACTTCGATGTGCGAAAGCCACCCACCATGTTCATTTTCCGATCATTTTCCCTCATTTTCCCAGGGTTTTTCCACATCTTTTTGGGGATCTTTGAAGCAGTTGACCCGGCCGCTCCTGGTCCCTCAGGGCGATATCCAACTGGATCTGGTTGGGATGTCGCACTCCAATGGATGCGAAGATGGGCGGAGGGCCTGGGAGATCAACATGTGCTGCCTATTGTGGCCTTCAAATGGGAAATCTTGGGGAATGTTGCCCTGGGTTCCCCTTGGGTTCTAGGTTCAAGTTCTGAGTGATGTTGTTCCGATGATCTGGGCAGAACCATCCCAGAAACACCAGCCCTTCTCTGCCTTTTTTCCCTTCTTGCCAAATCTTCGCATTGTAGAACCTCACCAGCAGTCATGTTCATGTCCATGTCTATATCTCGAATCCAACGAACCCCTGTTGCTTCTTTCAGAATCCCTTGATGCATTTCGAGTTGGTCAAATTTGTCAACCTCAGTCAACCTCAGCCAACCCTCAGGCGTCAAGGGATGATGCAGGCCTCGTCTATGGCAAAATTGATATATAGGATGCCCATGGATGCCCTGATTTATAGTAGATAGGATGGTCTTGTATTATTTTATTTAGTGATGTGAGAGGATCTACTCGTCATAGCCATCTTCCATAGGTCTCGCTTACTGTGACAATCTCATTTTTATCAGCAAGTACCCAGTAGAGCTTTTCCGGCGAAAGCTGGGCAATCCAAACGATGATACCATGCTGGCATCCCCTTGTCCGGCCAGACGCACGGTGCAACATTTCAAAGGCAAAGGATGGTTGGAGCATGCTCATATCAAGGGTTGATTTGAGGGAAATTGCAGGAAACCTCAATATAACCCTATAACCCCTCATCATTCAAACGGTGCTGGGATACCTCCAACGTGGAACATGCTAATCACTTGCCAATCATATTTTAAGGACAACCGCATGACAATGGTGATTAGGATGGTTACGCTCCAAATGACAAATGAATACAAATGATAATTAAATATAATTATATTTGCTGGTGCGTGCCAATGCCTTATTTGCCAACCCAGTGTTTGCAACCTGACCAGCTATGCATCTGAGACTGAAGCCAAAGTGCTGCTGCAATTATGACAAGCTCTTTGATCCCTCGGGTAAGAAGTGCATCATCGGGAAACGAACTCCAAAGAGGCCATGGGCCATGGGGCTTCAAAATCCACACCCAACCCCAACAGCTACGCATCTTTTGGTGCTGGCATCGCTAGGTGGTTTCGGTACCCTGATTCCTCAGATATCGCTTTGCCCTCTTGGGCCCGAAGTCCTTGTCGGGTTTGAAGAGTTTCGAACCTGACATGAACTGCCGTGGTTGTCATCGGGGTAGGATGTCAATGACTTAGATCAACTTAGTCACAACCACTTAACCAGGACTGCGCAGGGTAAGGCGTAGCCACCCTCTGTCCCCTTCATAAAATGCAGATCATTCATTTATCATGTGAAAACATGTGAAAAACATTGAGAAACGATCATCTAATTTAAAAAAAAAAGTGTGGCAACAAGAAAGCAAGAAATGCTGGGCCTCATTCTGGGGAGCAAGGAGTGCTGTTTTCCCAGTGGTAGTATCAACAAGCCTCCCCAGGCACCTGGAGTTAAAATATCGCTCTTAGGTTTTTGGGGAAAGGTTCTAAGAATGGCTCTAGGAACTCTGGCTAACGCCAGTTTTTGCAAGGGATCAGGTCCATATGCAGAAAAAGCACACTCCATTTTTGGGGAATCCAAAGTGGTGGCACCACCAGTCCCAGGAGAATCGCCAGTTGCACGGGGATGAGCGGCAACCCAAGGAAACATCCCATCTGCGCTGCCTGACCAATAGCGATCGTCTTCAGTCCTTGGTGCCGGCAGTGCTGGAAAGCTCGCCGGCAGTGCTGGATATTGAGTACACACACATCAGGTATCACCGTGTCTATCAGGTATCACAGTACATCATGCATCAGCGAACGCTCCAGGAGGCAGCAATTGTTCCATTCACCTTTTCTGTTCAGGTTCTGCAATCCAGCGGGCCATGAAAGATTTATGACAGAGGTTCAGTTTCACTCCAGAGCAGGGTTTCACTTCTATCTTTCTGGTGCCACTTGCGCCATGTGCGCCATTTGCTGTTGCATCTAACAATAACTATCATGCAATTATGGTGTGCAGTTTGCTCCTTTTGACTCACAAAAAGACACCTCCATTCTATGCCTGCAGATGGACTCTTGGAACCTGACTGGCTAGGAGCTACCAGTTTCCACAGCTGCAATGAATTGGGCTAATCCCCATCACCCAAGCAACATAGCAGGCAACATACTACGGACCCCTCGTAGCGCCAGCTGGCAGCTTGACAAATTGAGGCTGAGGCATCAATTTGATCTCAATATCTTCCAGCAACCTGCCCGAAACTGGAGGATGACCCAAATGCTGAGGAAAATCACGAAGTCTTTTGGGTATGAATACACTAAACTTCCAGTTATACATTAGGCATGTCCCCACCTTGATGAGTTGTAGAATGCATTGTCCATTTGTTGAATCCCATTTTCGTTGTCCATTTGGGGGCATAACGGCATAACCCCTCCCCTTATCACGGTTTCTCACGGTCGTGAGTCACGGCAGCTTTCGACAACGCCCCAAATTCAGCCATACCCCCTGGTAAATTAACATAGACCCTGAAAATCACCAATTTTTAATGGAAACTAATCTTCCAAACCCTATCTGCCAGGGTCTATGTTAATTTACCAGAGGGTATCAGCTTTTATCTGCGGTCACTTTTTTTTTTGTCACATTTCGACAATATCATCAGAAATGATCCCATTCTTTTTTCGGTGCATTTCCAAAAAATGACAGCCAGATCTGGACTCTCAGCAATGCCCAGGCTGCCACAACAGGCCACAACGTCTTCCGCCTGGGAGCGTCTGAAAGCTGTTTGGTCTTCGTCTTCCTGTCGGCAGGCTGTGAGGCATTTAAGGGAACATACAACACAAAATGATGAAACCAACTGGTTGGAAAAATATGGACAAATGACAAGCAAACGAGACATTGACTCAGACAAATCATCTCCCGTGATGTTCAATGATTCCATTGCCCATAGAATCCATGGTGCTGGTATTTTTCTGCTAACATAAAGGGGGTATATTGATGGGATCCATGCTACCATATATAGCAGCACCATGGATCCTATGGGTTATTGGAAATGATAATTTTGGGCTTCAACCATTTGGAAGGTGCTGCCACACTGCGAGTTGTATCGCACGCAACGCCTAGCTGTCTGTTGTTGATGATTGTGAAAGCAACTGATATGTTGTATGCTTATTTATTGTGAGTGTACGCATATATGTTGTATTTATATATAATATATACACACATACGTGTATATATATATACATACGTAAACATAGCCATATCTGAGTAAGTTCCCAAGTATAAACTAAAAATCCCCACCAGCCTGTCCCCTCTCAAGGTATTTCAAAACTGCCAACTTCCCCAGTTTTGATCCTCTAATAAAATCAATCAAAGTTCTGATTTTTGTTTCCCCGTATCGGACATGATCATCGTGACTCCTGACCCAACTCTCACAGTCTCTATCGCTTTTGGGCCATGTTCTTTGGCGACGTGACCCATCTTAGGTCACTGCAATTTGACCCACCGCATGGCTTGCACCACTGCGGCTATCTCAGTGCTTTGGATCTAAGTGCTGCCAGCGGCAACCGCATCAGCGCGGGGGGGGGGGCCACCCACCATTCAATGCTTGTCCTCATGTTCAACCTGTGGTTCTGGCATGGTTCTGGCAACCTAACCGTCCCTTGCCAGCTTAGATTCTAAGACAGGATAACTAGAAATCATGATCCTCAACCAACAAAAGTTTTTGATCACTGCCGAAATGATGCGGGTGCTGCTGGTTCCAGCTCTACGGCAACTCACTAACCTGCCATTCGCACCGTGGTTGTCAATGTTGAGTGCATTTTGGTATGCCAAAAATGTATGAAAATCTTACCAAGCTAATGGATGGCTTGAATGGTTAAGCGGTTAAACTAGAAACAACCAAGGATACCCCACGAAAACGTCCGACCAAGACAGCTGCAATGCCGCAAGCAGCAGTTCCTCCCTTTTTGCGCACGGCAAAATAAGTTCAGGATTTGCTGGAAATTCACCCAGCGTCACAACTTGCTGGGGCCAGCTGCCAGCACGGCTCGGGCGAAGATATTCTTGAGGAGCAGGGGCATTCCTGCAGACAGGATGCTGAAAAATTGGGAACCGGCAAGCCTTAAAGTCTATTTATCAATACTTGACTAGGATCTTGTTAATATCTATTATGTATAATATCTATATAATTGTAACCTGTTATAACCTATTGTAATCCACCACAACCTATTACAAGCCATTATTATCTATGCTAATTATCTGCTCAATTTTCATAAGATATTGAACTCCATGGTATAATCTAAAGCAACCTATTATTGTAATCTTTGAATTGAAATCCTTGACTGCACCAGGAATCTGACCACATGTTGACTCGAATAATTAATCACATTGGATGTATTCACGCGGAGTATGGCGGAATGCCAATCCACGTCTATCTACCTACCTATCTACCTCTCTACCTCTCTATCTATATACACTTTATCATCCTTTATACCTCTCTATCTGTCTATCTAATTCTATCTATATACCTATCTACCTATCTGGCCTACTTAACATCTCTGTCTCCATTCATCCCACTCCCCCACTCCCCGTCCAGCGGTATCCATCACCAGGTGCGCATGCCCTGCCGGCATGCACTGCGTCATCTCTTCAGCCACCTCCGGCTCCGCGATGAAAATCGCGTGAGCGTTCACGCGCTCCTCACCGGTCAGTGCCTGAGACCCCGGCGCGGGAAACGCGAAACGGGCATTTTTTGGGGATTTGGCACAGGTTTCCTGAAGAAATCACCTGCCAGTTGATGTTGCTGTTGGGATTTGGATGACAGAAACTGCATCAGATCTCACCGGATCCTTGACCGAGATGCCATAGCCAAATCTTGTGGAGAGATGCCATATCCTTCAGGGCTACAAAATTTGACCTTCCCCAACAGGATTTGAGGTATATTTCAAAAATGGTGAATTCATTTGATATCATTTGATAATCCCCATTTTAACCAATATTAACCATGATTAACCATTATGAAAATGTGATAATCTGTATTGTGAGGTACTGTACTTGTTCTATTGGTCAAAGTTGGGATTGCTATCGCCATCCCGGAGGTTCAGCAGGCGGCCAGCAGGTGGCCCTGCCAACATCGAATCTGTACAAACAAGATCCAGAAAATGGTGGTAAATGGTGGTGCATGGTGGTGCTACCACGGTAACATGATAAACTATGATAAATCATTGGATTTCTCTCCTGCAGATTCTGAGACATTCTCATCTCAACCATACCCCGTGGGTTCCTCGCAGGTTGGCGTCAGAGACCAGGAAAACAAAGAAGTCATCCGCTTCATGTTTCACTATCCTCGGCATGGCTTCGGGTACACTGCCTGGTGGGACCTGGGTAGTGATGGTAGTGCGGTCTCAATATGTAGGAAGGTGGAAAAAGTGTGATGTAGTGAGTCATGATACAAATGGTATGTACACAGTCATGGAAGTCTTGGGATGATCTTCTCAGTTGGTATTGCGGACATCAACATGCACACCTACTTGCTCATTGCTTGGGTCTGGGCATGTCGGACTCATGTTGGAAGAGGGCCTCATGATGGACCCATGCCACATCATGCCGCCGAAACTGTCAAGTTTCGGCAGTCATCAAACAACCGAATGCCATCCCATCACACGTAGTCTGATGTGTTTTCTCCAACAAATTTGAGGGATAGTTTCAAATGAAAGACATAAATCTGTAGTGATGTCTGCTACTGTCTGCTGAGATCACTAGAATTTGGCACCAGTATTTAGCCAGATCCCAGTCAACCATAGTCAACCCATTTAGTAACCTTTTACCAGCGATGACCACGTCAGCACGCCAAGCATCTCCTGAACAGCCTTGACCTTGGGTAGATCCAGCCGTTGCTCATTGGTGATTATGGGAAAATCTGGAAGCCCTGGGTTTCAATTAACATCAAAGGTAAAGGAGGTTTGCCGCAGATTCCTAAATTGGGATGATTTTATTGATTTTAAGGGTGATATCTTCAGAAAACTGTATAGGTTTTCATATTGCACAACGTTCCATTCGAATCAGGTGACCCCAGCAGACAGCGTGTTGTCCCCACTTCTGGCTGTGGCCGCATGGTCAGTCATGGCCTCGATCACGGCATAACGCTCCACGCGATCCTTGGGCGCCTCGCCCATTTTGACGAAGGGCAACCAGTCACTTTCCCCGCTGTGGCCGATGATCTCGTAGATGTACCTGATGACAGCAGGATAGCAGGGACGTTGGGAGATTAATGGAGAATTGGTAGGTAGATCAGGTAGAATTCAGGTAGATGGATAGGCAGGTAGATTGGTATTTGTGTAGGTAGATTGGCATTTGACTATGCAGATGGATAGCCACACGTGTGGCATGGGAAATTACAGCAGATGCTTGGAGATAAACTTGATATAGATGACAGACACAATTGAAAACATGGTTCAAAAACACTAAAGAATGGAGAGGTCATCAGCAAGAGCGGTTGTGTCACCAGAATTTGACGTGGTTTCTTGTTTCAACCAATGTCAGAGATTCTAGTCCAGGGGGATAATCTTCATAAATTGTTTCAAGCACCAGGAAACATCAAATTATATATATATAATGTCAACCCCGGATTAATAAACCATGGTTTATTAATTAGGGGGGTATTCCCCCAATAGTCATAATCTGATACTTAAATGGTATCCCCCCAATTAAACAACCTAGGGGTTTATTAATCCAGGGTTGACATTGTATATAAAAGAAAACAAAATAGGATTGAAATCCCAAATCAGAAAGGGTTTCTCCCCCAGACTTTCAGTCACCAACATAATGATCATTCGATCTCCTGGACGGTTGCTGGTTTGAGAGATGTATTGAAACTTTTAAAAAGCCTACCTGCCGTTATACTAGGTATACGTTCTTTTGAGATTGTTCAGACTGGCGGGGAGAACCTCTTCCCCAAGATCCCCAATACGAATGGAAATTCATAAGACAACAGATGTCACCTCAGCAAGGCAAGGCGTGTTTTTCGCCAAGGGGCTTGTGCTCCAAGCCCACCAAGCTTTCCATCATCATCACCTTGGGGATCAGCTGGTGCCGGTCGCGGCAACGCCATGTCGCATGGGATGGTGCTCTCATCTCATGATTCCCAAAAGTCCCCTAAATTCAACCTCCAATCTCGGCAATGAAAATTGTAATTCCCAAATCAGACATCAGTAGTTTTATGTATGTAATGTTATATGGTACGGTGTATGTCATATGTGTGTGAACTTTTTGGGATGATGAACCCTAACTCCAAACCATCATGATTTGCCCAGATAAATTGTTGGTTCTACGTCCCACTATACATCCCAAATAGATCCCATTACATCCTCACAAATCCCCAATAGACCAATGAGTCATATCCCGATGTATTGATTGTCAATTATCGATTGAACCGCCCGCCAGGTCTATATCCATCTATATCCAATCATATTCCCATTCTAATTGAAATCAATTCCCATGTTTGATGCTTCATTTTGACTATGTTTGGCACAAGTAGACATCAAGTTATATCCAAGGAATACGTGCCATACCGTGGTTTGTTGAGACTTTGATGGATATACTGATATACCACGAATCACCCAAATACATATCCCACTATCCATCGCCATTCTGTATCCCAGCGTCTACCCCCCGGCAATCAAACGTGGCTAGCTGGGAAATCCCCGAAGGAAATGGAGGTTTAGTTCGCTGGGGTTATCCCCTCTGGAAGATGTTCCAGCAGGCCATTCTTGAAGCCAGAGGCTACATCCCATTCATCATCCCATCAACAGTCCATCAACCATAGATGATAATATATCTAGAATCAATGACTGCAGGGAATATCTCTATAATATTTTTTAATATGTATCCTATCATTATCCCATATGTTAAACCAAATAAAACCTAATATGTTTCCCATAGTTAACCATAGTTATGTAACCATAGTTGATGAACCATATATATATATATACACAGTAGATTCCATAGTTGATCATCCATATATATATATAATATCTACAGGATGGTGCCCCCCAGTTTTTAAGTTGGTTTATAAAGCCCATTAACTGTAGTTGTATCTACCATAAACTTTCATAAACCATAGATTTCAGCCACTTTTGAGGCAACTTCGCTGACTTGGCGATCTTGGGGGCCCCATCCTGTACCTTCTGGTAATTTAACATAGCTATGGAAAATCACCATTTTTAATGGGTAAATCCACTATAAATGGCCATTTTCAATAGCTATGTTAGTTTACCAGAGGGTAAACCACCCTTCACCGTTCCTTCCAACGGGTCACCATCGTGGCCATAAGCCGATCCAACCGGCCGTCGCCGTTAAAGACGGCCATGGAACCGCTCACGTCCACCACGAAGGACAAGCGCTTGGGCAGGGCTTGGAGGAAACCTCGGGGGCCCCTTGGATTCCTTGGATCAATGGGAAATCCAGGATCCTAAAATGGAGGTACGTTAGTACCATATAACACCATATTTTGTGGGGATATTCCCTGAAATTTAGGCCTGAAAAATAGGCCAAAAATATATGGTAGGTACCTCCAATCTAGGATCCTGAAATGGCCATTGATTGGAGGACCGAAAAAAATATCCACCGGGAATTTCGGGAAAGATGGGGAAATCATGGATGGGATTACCATAGCCATGACGGATCCATGGTGCTGGTATTTTTTTGGTAACATAAAGGGGGTTTCCGGTGATGGGATCCATGTTACCATATATGGCATACATGGATCCTATGGGATAGGCTAAGGAAATAGATGGAAATGGAATCAAGAAAGAACATGATAGGGAATAGATTTCATAATGAAAGGAAATCAGGGACATTGTTCCCATCTCTCAATTTCCGGTTGGGAAATAGGAAATTTCCAATCCCAATAATTTCTGAACATTACCAATAATAGGAAATAGGAAACCTCCAAAGTATCAGATGAAATTACCCATGAATGGGAAAGGTCTCTGATCATTTGGAGCTTTCCTATTGGGGGTAGCCGGGTAGCCCAAAACCATAGGCTTCAAATTTGGGAAATTCATGAAAAAATATGTTCCTGGTGGGGTGAAGAAAAAATGCAAGTTCACCGAGAAACATTGAGCATTGGGATTTTGACCAACTAGAATTGGTATTTTGCCAAACAACATTGTGGGATTTAGCACATTGAACTCTCAGGGATCCATAGGACCCGAAACCTCGGGCCGGGCATGGCATGGCTTGGTGGAAGCCTGGAGGCATTGATGCCACAGAAAGCGCAAATTTAAGGTCTGAAAGCACCAGTTGGTTATCACTCAAGTACTTATCTCAGCTGGCGATCAAAAATCCCATGGGTTTCGGGTTTCCAACCCCCGGCCCAAACATGCCCAAAGCCCCTGGCCAGAAAGCTGTGGTCTTCGCGTTGGCCACGACGTTTGAAGACGTTCTTCTCGCCAATGGCCAAATCCACGATCTTGTTGTCATCAAACCTGGGCCGCTGGTGGAACTGGTGGATATGCTTGCTTTCTTCAGCCATTTTAGGATATTCTAGGGACCCCAAGTGATCATTACAAGTTACTGGTCAAACTAAAAACCAATGAAACCTGCAATGATGTCCTCTTGAGACCAATACGTTTCAGTCGGAAAATGTGTTTATAAAAAACTGGGCTGGAGCTTCACTCAGTTCCCGTTGCTTATGAAGGGACGAGATTCACAGACCAAGATTCGGGGGGGTCCCGTCTCTCCTTGCACCAGTTACCAGTTACTGGGGAGAATGTCTCACCCCAGTGATTCCCATCTTAGCTGAGTAGTGAGACAACAGAACCGTTGTCGAAAAACGGCAAGAGTGTGTTGAGAAAAACAACAGATCCGGATCCCAGGGAAGAAAAAAACACAAAAAAAAACTGGTGGAGAATTGAACTGCACAAGTTTTATCAAGTTTTTGCATGGGATCTGTGGTTCCACCCTGCACCCCACACATCGATTCGGATTGATCATCCTCACATCGACCAGGAACTCTCCCAGCACCTTCCCACGTAGCCAAGTTCGTTCTCGTTCCCTGGCTTCAATGGATTGGAGAATAACTCGTAGTTGCCTTGGATTGCTGAGCTGCTGGGGCTGACATTTCTCATCATTTCCCCACATATTCCCCAATAGATATCAATAGGTTCATGTACCATAGAGTCCCAGTAGGTTCCCCAAATCCGCCCACACCGCTTTGGCGGTGAAGGCGTGCTTATTGGGGGGCAACAGCAACACTAAATGCTCAATGACATTTGTTAATATAGCAGTCGCTATATCAGCTTTAGCTGGGGGGGGGGCCAAAAACGGTTTCGCACCGAGACCAGACCCCAAAAACGGTTTCGCACCGAGACCAGAATACGGTGGTGTTTTCGACATTTTTCGAGGATTTTTGGGTGTCTGAGCGCAAGAGGGTATTGAAATGGAATTTTGGGTCATTTTGGTAGCTTTCCGGCAATGGAAAAACGGCCAAAAATGAAAAAAACATTGTACATAGCAAGATTTTGCAGGGTTTTTGGATGCCAGAGCATTGAAAACACTGCAAAAACAAGTGTTTTGGACTGACGTTATAGCAAAAAACGTGTAAATTACCGTATGCTTGACTGGAAACATTACAAAAACACTGTCAAAAGCAATGTTTTGGAAGGATTTACTGCCTTTATGGCAAAAAACGTGTAAATTACCGTCTGTTTGACTGGAAACATTGGAAAAACACTGTCAAAAACAATGTTTTGGAAGGATTTCTTATTGAAACTTCTTAGCTTGAAGAGCCCCCACGGGGGAAAACCACCCTTAGCCCCTCTCACGGACCGAAATAAACCTGCGGTGTGGGCGGCCACCCCACGCGAAGCGGGGTGAATACTCCCAAATATTCCAAAAAATAAATGCCTAAATATTCCCAGTAGATTCCCCATTTCCGGTGGCTTTGCCAAATGATCTTCAGCAAATGGAGGAAGCGCATGATCTCTTTCTCCACCACTTTGAAGAGTTCGTCATACTTGGCATGATCGAAGTCCTTCCTGTGAGAGCCAGGTACTGAGCCTGGCCTAAGACAGTAGGGCCTTTGCTGGAACAGATCTGCGTATGAACATTATATAATATTCTAACAACACATAATATTGTATGCAAAATTATATGGGAATATATGGGAAACATCATGCAAGTCTGAAACAAAATGCTGTTGGAAATCATGTTCTTCCCAATGCGATCTTGTACCAAAATTCATCCAAAGGCCAACTAATATGATCCTCGAAGTCGGCCTGTACCTCTAAATAAGTAGTGACTAGCAACTGGTGCTATATTCACTCTATCCCATATAATCCCCTGGCACATCAATCTTACATATTCAATAACGCAATATATATATATTAATATTATATATATATTATATATATATATATATTTAATTTTAATATTCAAAAATGAATTATATGGTGAGTATGGCCCATGGTCAAGCCAAGCATCAGTTCCAACTTCATCTTCTGGATCTTTCTCACTTCTGCTGCTCGTTCTCTCGCCTCTTTGATCACCTTCTCTGCTTCCGCTCGCTTTGCATCTGATTTCCCACTGCCTGGGAGTTGATCCAGCTATTGGATGATTGGGGTACCTCCATTTCAGGAAAGCCCAATTAAGGCCAAGAAAAAAAAAGGATACCAACTCGGAACTCTAGGCTGCCCTTGCCGCTGCCGCGGCCCCCTTGGCCCTTGCGACCGCGGCCGCCACGGCCGCCCTTGCCGCGGCGGCCGGAGCCGCGGCCGCCCGAAGCTCCAGCACCATCGTTGGTAGAATCCTTGAATTCGTTTGGGAATGGATGATTTATAAACCATCTGTCTTTGTAGACCATCTGTTTTTATAAACCATCTATTTTTGTGTGATTTATACAGTAATTCTTCCTTTTTTTTGGGGGGTAGGTGATGTAGAAATGACCGATAAAGCATCTATTTTTATAAACTGAAAGGGGTATCTATACCGTTCCCTGGGTATGGCTGAAAGATTGGCATTTGTTTGCAAATCCCGAGGTTCATCATCTTGACCGTCATCCTCAAAGTCCTCCAAGTCATCTTCTCCCTCTTCCAGCCTTGGATTGGTTCCCAGTAGATTTCCCCAAAAGGTGGATGCACCAATGGGAAAATGACGATTGATCTGCAGCAAATCCAAGCAACTCGTCAAACTCCAAGTTTTCCTCCACCATTTCTGGATCTTCCTTCCCAGGGCGACCCAACATGCTACTGTAGAGAGCCTCTTGCAAAGCCAAGGAGTCTGCGCGCAACTCCAGGATGCCTGCAGGCAACCGGGGGGAAACCTCGGTCTCCTTACGCTGCTGATGCCAACACCTGATTGATAACCCGAAATAAATCTGATGGTGCCAGGTCCCAGGTGCCATATCTACTCGGAATCTTGCATCTTGCGAAAAAAATTCAAGGAGCAATTTTTTGCAGATTTCTCCTACGAAGATGAAGTTTAACCGGATAAAGACTCCCTCCTTCCCAAGCTTCAACCTCCCAAAAACATACCTTCAACCCCTGCTCAGGAACATCGGGAAATGACTGTTGGACCGAAAAACTTCACATGTCAAGACCCTCCCAAATTCCTTAGAGGAGAACCATTCCTCGATATTTGGAGCACCGATCCAACAAGCTCCAGGTGACGCACGTGTGAATCCGCGAAGAGCAGGGCCAGGCGTCCATCCTCCAACTCGCAGACAGCCAGGCACTGAGGCATCTCCACATGCTGCACCCTGTCAGGAACCTTGCGTCTGGTGAGCAGGAGCCCTTGATCCTCAGCATCTTCGCTGGATGGCTGGATGGCTGGACAACGCAAAATCATACAAAATCATGAGGCTGCACTGCACCCACCTAGGATTTGTGAAAGAGAACCCAACACCTTTCTGGTCCTAACCTCATTCCAGGAAGCGCCCTGAAAATATGGAGGTTTCAAAACACACCATCGGTATAATCAGGATGTTGGCATGATTTCTTCTGCAAAAAAATATGAAATCATATGACATTACGATACAACAGTAAATAACAGGATATGCTGTAGTCACAGGATGCTGCACAAGTCAATTATGGAACATAATTGAACTTGGGGACTGCCACTGGAAGTACTTTGGCACCAGAAATCAGGCGCCCTCGGTGTCCCATGTTTTTAGGATTTTCAGGGGCAAAATACCCCCGCATTTCTCAGCTTTCATCCTCCACTTTCACCGGACTGATATGTGTTGAAGATCATCCCAAAAAAGGAAAACATGTATTCCATGGGCCCATTATATTCCCATACCCTCTGGTAATTTAACGTAGCTATTGAAAATGGCCATAGAAATAGTGGATTTACCCATTAAAAATGGTGGATCCTTCCATAGCTATGTAAACGTTTACCAGATGGTATATTCCCTACGGGATTCCCCAAAAATTATTGTGAATTTAGTGAATTTCCGACAAAAGATCCACTTTATTATCGACTCAGCCAATCTGAAGTCCCAGGCTCTGCTAAGGAACTATCAGTCCCTGGCCCTGGCTGAGCCTGCGATTGGGACCCCAAGCCTGGGACCTTTCCCAGCAGCACACGCCGCAGCATGGAGCTGGAGACGTTCAGGGCTTCCAGGTAGAGCATGCCATACCTGGTAATCTCTCTGCCTATATATCTATCTATCTATCTATCTATCTATCTATCTATCTATCTATATATATATGTGTGTGTGTAGATAGCTGTTACGTGATTCTAGATGCTAGAAAACCATGAATCACAAATATCTGAATCTAAATGAATACACGTGATGTATAGATATAATTATTTTTTGCGTATAGATATGCGTGTGTGTGCGTGCGTGTGCAGTTACTCAGTACGATTATACATAGACAGTGAATCTATATATATATATACATATGCCTGTGTGGGTACGCATGACTAGTATGAATGCCCATTCTGTGTTCACACATGATACAGACAATATGTCAATAAAATTAAGTATACTACCACATATGTTAACGACACAACATGGGATACAACATAATTTTCCAACAACAATGAACGATATCAAGTGGCAAAAATGGGTATGAGTCGGTATGAGTCAGTCTGAACGCTATGAATCAGAGGTCAAAGATCTGATGCTACGCAAGATGAGTTGGTCTTATTTTCGAAAGAATACAGTGCATAAACAGCCCTTCTTTGGAGCATGAAGTCTTGAACAATACAACAATCCAAGCGGTACACTCACAAGCATTCTGTCCTATGCTAAGCTGAAACCTTGGCATTTTCAACAGGAACATCGCCCACATTTCTGTTCCAGCATTGGTGTACCGGAAAATCATCCGGAAACCTCCAAATTTTGAGATCAAAAACATCTATAAATAAAAACCATGGATTTTCCGCAGATCTTCCCCAGCAATCCTTTGATTCTAGGATATTCTAGGCGTAGGCTACTAGGCCGCGCACCTGGCACGCAATGGGGAGTCGCCCACAGGGGAGAAGACAGAGATCAAGCTGTTGGACGCTGAGTGCCAACAAGAAACCAAGGCCTAGGTCTGGAAAAACGTGGAAAAACCCATGGAATTTCTGTGGTTTTCAGAGCAAAATCATCCCAAATAGCTGGGGGGCTCATGCTGTGATAGGTATTGACCTGGCCCCATGGCCATTGACATGGCTCATGGGAGGAAACCCATAGCCGGAACCTTGAAGATCATCTCAGATCATCTCAGCAGCCATCTAAGAAGGGGTTTGCACTCAGAAGGATCCACGATTCATCTCCAATCAAAACCTGGGGGTGCGAATCCCTGAATCCCTTGAGATCCCTTGAGTCATTTTTGAATATGTTTGTGTCATCCACCCCATCCACCCCATCCACCCCATCCACCCCATCCACCCCATCCACCCCATCCACCCCATCCAGCCCCAAACGTCCTTCGAGGTGCCACATCCACCTCCAGCGCGAAATCCTCCGCCTCCATCTGTGACCGCAGATATGCCAGCAGCGCCTCGCGCCGTGGATATTCCCAGATGGGCGTTGAGGCCATGCCCAGATCCAAACCCAGACTGAGCAGTCCATGGCGCCCGCTGGAGCCGATGGATCCATCGGACATGACGTGGCCGTGGCTGTGCCCGCCCATGGAGGACCTTGGAGAGGGATGGCTATGCGGCGCTGAGAGATCTGAGAGGGGTGCTTCTCGCTCTTCCTCATGAAGTGATCCAATATTTTCAGGAAAATAACTATAATTACTGTCACTTCCGCAAAATGATCAAAAGCAAAGAAAACATGAGCTGCTCAAGCAAATGGGAGCTGACTGCAAATGATCTGGCAGCTGCAGCTGACTTGCGGGTAGTGGATGTGAAACAAAATGTGGATCAACGTCCAAGGTCACCGAGACGACCTGCCAAGTCATGTGAAAAAAAACGGCGACACCAACACTGACGAAGGCACGTGAGATGGGAAATTCTTACTCCCCAAATATGATACATAATTATGATGGCATAAGACAAAGATAAGTATATATGGATCCATGATGGATCCATTGATCTCAAATCTAAAATATGACTCATGGACAATGTTCCACAACTGCCCTGACACAGGAAGAGTACTGAGACACTTCTGAATGAGAACCAGAGCGGACCGGCGCCTTGACATCCATGCGTCCAGTCGAGTTGCCTGGCATGAAATTCTCCGATCTGAAGAGGTCAGGACTCCCAAGCCCCGGGCCCCGCGGCCACGATCTGCCTGGCCAAGTGAGCTCCAAGCGCTCAGTCGAAGAGCTCAACATCAACCTGCAGTCGCTCAAGACGTCCACGCTCCGCAGGCCACCAGTCCTCAGCGCAAGGACAATGGACGATTAGGTCGACATCAGCAACCCAACGTTGAGGTGTTGGAATCAAGTTTGTAATCAAGGCAATCACGCAGCAACGTGTAACAGGAGCAAGTTGCTACAAGTATTTCACGGCTTTCCAGGCCAAGCTGCAGATGCACTTCAAGTCTGGCTGCCGCTCCTTCCATGTCTGCCACAACCAGCTCCTGCCCACTGGCTGAATGGGAGGCCGGACCGACCTTTAAATGAACACAACACTGTCACAACACGTTCCAAATCTCCAAATTGCCAACGGCCAGAACTGGGGCTGCCAACGGCGTTTCGCCAACCCAGCTTCTCTCCTGCCCTCCTTCGGCATAGATCAACAACTCGCCATGCCACGGCTGTAGCTTCACCGCCCCATGGGATGCCAGAGTCAGCTGAAAGGCTTCTGCCTCCCCAGAGCGCGGCCAGATGCGCAGCAGGGATCCCTGCCGGGCATCATAGGCACAGAGGCAACCTGCCGTCGAAGTCAAATCATGCTGGGTTTGGTCCATGTGGGTCCTAAGGCCTTCACTTGTGAATATACTATAAATATAATATGATAAAATACAAGATAATGTTGTATTGTATATTTTATAATATATTATACATATATATGTATGTATATATATATATAATTTATATAATTATATAAATTTAAATATATATATATATATAATTATATATATATAATATGCTGAATTACCACATTCATTCAAAGTTTGATGTTACCAAAAATTGCCAAACATGGATGTGGTTCAGTTCAGTGTTGACTTCAACACACCACCTGAATGATGTTTTGAAAATAAAGTGAAAATGGTGTGGCCGAGTGACTAACTACCTACCTTTACCTTTTTTTTGTGGGAGATCACTATGCATATCCCATGCAAAGCAGGCCCCCGCCGACACCTTCACCTGGTAACGCCACCATGGCAGTGTTGTTTGCAGTGACACCATGCAAGGCGCGATGCCCATTCGCTGCCAATGGCAGCTGCCGGCATTGCTTCGTTTTCAAGTCGTAGACGTCCAGGATCATCCTGTGGGTCAGCTGGCATGTCACAATTGTTGAACTTGCTATGCCTATTCGGATTTACATGGATTTACCAGATACCTGCAGGCAAGGGGAAGGAACCTGCTGTTATATCTGGTGAACCATGATGGAACACTCCTCTCTTCTCTGAAAGCTGTCCATCTCGGCAACCCTAAAATCACCCCTCAAGATTGCATGGTTCTCTGTCAAAAGCATGCAATGATGCAATGCAGAATGCAATTTAGAATGCCAAGGGTTCCAAGATTTAGAATCGAAATCCAACCCTCTCTGCTGCCCCTTCGTCTCTTGAGTAGAACAACTTCGTTGCATCTTTTCAGTGGACCCACAGCCGTTGAGCTCCAAGGTGCTGGCTGCTCAGGACGCATAGCGTGCTTTCCGCCGCAGCCATCGACAGCAAATTACCCAACCAGGATCCTGTCAATGGATTTTGTCCTCGGATCGTCGAGAAGGGATGCTGTCAAATTTGCACATATCAAGGGGGCTTTACCAACTTGGAACATTTGGGGTCAGAGAAAAGGGGTGTATTCAAATGTGCAGTATTTATGTTGAGGGGATGGAATTCATGAACAAACCATTTAGTTGAACTACCCTGGTGATTTAACATAGCTATTAGGCTATGGAAGCTATGGCCCATTTATAGATCATTTTCCATATTTACCTACTAAAAATTGTGGATGACTAGCTCACACGACCCCGCGACGGTGAACACCGAGGTACCACGGATCAACACGCCGTCCTTGGTCACGGAGCCCATTCGAAACCAGAGCTCCTGGATGAAAATTTGGGGATATGGAAAAGGAAACCATGGTTAGATGGAAATGGGATAGAACGTGCCAAATCTGTTTTTTTTTCTTGGTTATGATATCATATATATATATATGTGTGTGAAACAAAATGGGATAGAATTCATAGAACCAGCAACTATAACTTAGACAACTTAGACGTTTTGGACTTGTACATAACTTATACATACTTATACGATGTTTCAATTCTGAAATATCCATTTACCAAAAACTGCTTGCCCTTGAAATGCGCTCTCACTCTTTTTGTGCACCATGTCTTGACTGTGGTTTTGGCCCAAACATCAAGCAGGGTGAAGACAGTGGCCGTGACACTAATGACATCTTCTCGTGGCATAGCGCAGCTGTATATTTCTAGCATGGTGACATACCTGCCAGTCCTCCAAAAATTTGGATCCAGTGGAGTTCATCAAAAAATCTTCACAGAAATCCATAATTTATATATTTCCCGGATTTCTAGACTAACAATGACTATACCCATAGGATCCATGGTGCTGGTATATATGCTAACATGACTGGGGTATATTGATGGGATCCATGTTACCATATATAGCAGCACCATGGATCCTATGGGATATAACGATGCGGGATCTCCGGAAGGTTTCAGCGGATGGGTTTTCCGTGCCTCCTCCGAGAATCGCCGCGCGCGAGCCGAGTGCAGCTCCAAAGGCTGCCACTCAGCGCCTGCATCGCCTGAGGCGACAGGGACCTCCTGGGGCGCCACGCAGCTGTTGGTTGAAACATCCCAAAAATGGAATTACATATATAATTACATGAAATATGTTGAAATTGGGCGGAAATATGTTGACATATGCTGAAACAATCTGAAATATCTATATATCCGCCGACCCCGGCAGACGCAAGGGGGAGCGCGCCAGGGAATAAGACAAGCAAAGACAGGCAAGTTTAGCCGCACTAGCAGCAAGAGCAGCGGCAGTGGCAGTAGCAGCGGCAGCAGCGAGTCCAGCACTAGCAGTAAGAGCAGCCAGCAGCAGCAGTCAAAATTGGAGGATTTCTTTCCAGTAGGATTTCAGAAGGGACGTTCCGGCGTCCGGGGAACTTGTTATTGCGAATGGTTTCGCGTACGATGTCTGGCTGTTGGTTTCGTGCCTTGGAGGCTGGTTCATGTCACGGCAGGAGCAGCAGCAGCAGCAGCAGGCAGCTAGTAGTCAGCAACCAGGAGCCAGCAGCCAGAACAACAACAAGAACAACAAGAACAACAACAACAGCAGCAGCAACAGCAGAGATCAAAACAGCCAGGAGCCAGCAGCCAGCTAGCCAGCAGCCAGTAAGCAGCAGCCAGGAGCCAGCAGCCAGCTAGCCAGCATCCAGTGAGCAGGCAACAGGCAGCCAGTAGTCAGCGGCCAGGAGCCAGCGGTCCCACTACCACTACCACTACCTGGTATATTGATGGTATAATGATGATGGTATATTGATCATTATCCATCAATCATCATGGTGTTAATGATGGATATCCGCCGACCCCGGCCGACGCAAGGGGGAGCGCGTAAGGGAAGAAGATGGAAGAAAAGGACTTGCAGCAGCCAGCAGGCATACTTGCAGCAGCCAGCAGGCATGTGAGGCAGCAGCAGCAGCAGCAGCATTGAGCAAGAGCAACAGCAACAGAACTAGCAACAGCAACAGCAGCAACAACAACAACAACAACAAGAACAACAAGAACAACAACAACAACAACAAGAACAACAAGAACAACAACAACAACAAGAAGAAGAACAACAACAACAACAACAAGAACAAGAACAACAACAACCACAAAGACAAACACAAACCCAAACAACAACAAACAACAATAACAAACAACACCAAGCAACAACAAATAACAAGAAACAACAAGAAACAACAACCAACAACAACAAACCATGACCCTTTGCCGGGGGACTCTGTTGGGTCCCCCTCCCACCGGTCACGTACCTCGATTCCCTGACTCCGGGGTTTTTGTTTCACCGGTGGGGGGTCCTTCCCGGAGTCTCCTCGAAGTACGTGGGGCTCCTCGGGTTGCCCTTCCCGCCTGCCCTTTTTTTGGGTTCATGGTTGGTGGCTTCTTCGTCCTTCACTGCTATGGTGTTTCAGGCTGGCGGGTCTGGCGTTTTGGCGTGTCAGAAGCTGTAAGTTGAAGAGGTAGTTGAAGTGCTAGATCTCGAGGATTTCAGAAGGGACGTTAGGGAGTTTTTTGGTGTGATTTGGTGGCTTCTTCGTTCTTCACTGCCTGGTATTTCAGGCTGGTGGGTCCGGCGTTTTAGCGTGTCAGAAATTGTAAGTTGAAGAGCTAGTTGAAGAGCTAGGTCGCTAGGATTTCAGAATGGACGTTAGGGAGTTTTTTGGTGCGATTTGGTGGCTTCTTCGTCCTTCACTGCCATGGTGTTTCAGGCTGGCGGGTCCGACAATTTTGGCGGCTCAGAAGCTGTAAGTTGAAGAGCTAGTTGAAGAGCTAGTTCTCTAGGATTTCGGAAGGGACGTCAAGCCTCGGGACAGCATTTGACTTCGTTGTGGAGCTGCAGCAGCCACCAGCAGCAGCACCAGCAGCAGGCAGCAGCAGGGCGCAGCAGGCAGCGGTAGGCAGCGGCAGGCAGCGGCAAAGTTGCAATTTTAAGTAGGGTTTCAGACGTGACGTTAGGCCCTTTTTTGGGGTTCCTTTGTTACGTTTTGGGCACGAAATTAGGTGGTGTTTTGCTGTTTCGGATGTGTTTCGAAAAGGGTGTCTGGCTGTTTGTTTCTTGCTTTGGAGGCTGTTTGATTGCAGCAGCACCACAGCACCACAGCAGCACCAGCAGCAGCAGCAGCACCAGCAGCAGGCAGCAGCAGGGAGCAGCAGGCAGGCAGCCGCAGGCAGCCGCAGGCAGCTGCAGGCAGCAGCAGGCAGCAGCAGGCAGCAGCAGACACCAGCAGGCAGCAGGCAGCAGCAGACACCAGCAGAGGCAGCAGCAGGCAGCAGCAAGCAGCTGCAGGCAGCGGCAGGCAGCGGAAAAGTTGAAATTTTATAGTAGGGTTTCAGAAGTGACGTTAGACCCTTTTTCGGGGTTCCTTTGCTACGTTTTGGGCACGAAATTAGGTGGTGTTTTGCCGTTTCGGCTGTGTCTCGAAAAGGGTGTCTGATTGTTGGTTTCTTGCTTTAGAAGGTGGGCAGCAAGAGCAGCAGCAGTAGCGGCAGCAGCAGCAGCAGCCATCAGCAGCCACCAGCAGCAGCAGCAGCAGTCAAAATTGGATTCAATTGGATTAGATTTCGAGCAAGATAAGAGAGGATATAAAAGAGGATACGAGAGGATTTCTAGTAGGATTTCAGAAGGGACGTTTCGGCCCCCGGGAACCTGTTATTGCGATTGATTTTGTGTCATTTTCGGCACGAAATTAGGTGGTGTTTTGCCGTTTCGGCTGTGTCTCGAAAAAGCAAAATTGGATTCAATTGGATTAGATTTCGAGCAAGATAAGAGAGGATATAAAAGAGGATACGAGAGGATTTCTAGTGATTTCAGAAGGGACGTTTCGGCCCCCGGGAACCTGTTATTGCGATTGATTTTGCGTCATTTTCGGCACGAAATTAGGTGGTGTTTTGCCGTTTCGGCTGTGTCTCGAAAAAGATGTGTGCCTGTTGGTTTATTGCATCAGCAGCCACCAGCAGCAGCAGCAGCCGCAGCAGTCAAAATTGGATTGGACTGGATTAGATTTCTAGCAGGATAGCAGGATAAGACAGGGTTTCTAGTAGGATTTCAGAAGGGACGTTTCGGTCCCCGGGAACCTGTTCTTGCGATTGATTTTGCGTCATTTTCGGCACGAAATTAGGTGTTTTGCCGTTTCGGCTGTGTCTCGAAAAAGGTGTCTGATTGTTGGTTTCTTGCTTTAGAAGGTGGGCAGCAAGAGCAGCAGCAGTAGCGGCAGCAGCAGCAGCAGCCATCAGCAGCCACCAGCAGCAGCAGCAGCAGTCAAAATTGGATTCAATTGGATTAGATTGGAGCTTAGATTTCGAGCAAGATAAGAGAGGATATAAGAGAGGATACGAGAGGATTTCTAGTAGGATTTCAGAAGGGACGTTTCGGCCCCCGGGAACCTGTTATTGCGATTGATTTTGCGTCATTTTCGGCACGAAATTAAGTGGTGTTTTGCCGTTTCGGCTGTATCTTGAAAAAGGTGTCTGAAAAGGTGTTTCATGAGAAATAGGTGGGGAGCAAGAGCAACAGCAGTAGCGGCAGCAGCAGCAGCAGCCATCAGCAGCCACCAGCAGCAGCAGCAGTCAAAATTGGATTCAATTGGATTAGATTTCGAGCAAGATAAGAGAGGATATAAAAGAGGATACGAGAGGATTTCTAGTAGGATTTCAGAAGGGACGTTTCGGCCCCCGGGAACCTGTTATTGCGATTGATTTTGCGTCATTTTCGGCACGAAATTAGGTGGTGTTTTGCCGTTTCGGCTGTTTCGTGCTTGTGGTCTCGAAGCAGCAAGTCAAAATTGGATTCAAATTGGATTAGATTTCGAGCAAGATAAGAGAGGATATAAAAGAGGATACGAGACGATTTCTAGTAGGATTTCAGAAGGGATGTTTCGGCCCCCGGGAACCTGTTATTGCGATTGATTTTGCGTTATTTTCGGCACGAAATTAGGTGGTGTTTTGCCGTTTCGGCTGTGTCTCGAAAAAGGTGTTTGATTGTTGGTTTCTTGCTTTAGAAGGTGCGCAGCACCAGCACCAGCAGCAGTAGCGGCAGCAGCAACAGCAGCCATCAGCAGCCACCAGCAGCAGCAGCAGCAGCAGCACTCAAAATTGGATTCAATTGGATTAGATTTCGAGCAAGAAAAGAGAGGGTATAAGAGAGGATACGAGAAGATTTCTAGTAGGATTTCAGAAGGGACGTTTCGGCCCCCGGGAACCTGTTATTGCGATTGATTTTGCGTCATTTTCGGCACGAAATTAGGTGGTGTTTTGCCGTTTCGGCTGTGTCTCGAAAAAGGTGTCTGATTGTTGGTTTCTTGCTTTAGAAGGTGGGCAGCACCAGCACAGCAGCAGTAGCGGCAGCAGCAGCAGCAGCCATCAGCAGCCACCAGCAGCAGCAGCAGCAGCAGCACTCAAAATTGGATTCAATTGGATTAGATTTCGAGCAAGAAAAGAGAGGGTATAAGAGAGGATACGAGAAGATTTCTAGTAGGATTTCAGAAGGGACGTTTCGGCCCCCGGGAACCTGTTATTGCGATTGATTTTGCGTCATTTTCGGCACGAAATTAGGTGGTGTTTTGCCGTTTCGGCTGTGTCTCGAAAAAGGTGTCTGATTGTTAGTTTCTTGCTTTAGAAGGTGGGCAGCACCAGCAACAGCAGCAGTAGCGGCAGCAGCAGCAGCAGCCATCTTGCTTTAGAAGGTGGGCAGCAAGAGCAGCAGCAGTAGCGGCAGCAGCAGCAGCCATCAGCAGCCACCAGCAGCAGCAGCAGTCAAAATTGGATTCAATTGGATTAGATTTCGAGCAAGATAAGAGAGGATATAAAAGAGGATACGAGAGGATTTCTAGTAGGATTTCAGAAGGGACGTTTCGGCCCCCGGGAACCTGTTATTGCGATTGATTTTGCGTCATTTTCGGCACGAAATTAGGTGGTGTTTTGCCGTTTCGGCTGTGTCTCGAAAAAGCAAAATTGGATTCAATTGGATTAGATTTCGAGCAAGATAAGAGAGGATATAAAAGAGGATACGAGAGGATTTCTAGTAGGATTGCAGAAGGGACGTTTCGGCCCCCGGGAACCTGTTATTGCGATTGATTTTGCGTCATTTTCGGCAACAGCAGCAGTAGCGCAGCAGCAGCAGCAGCCATCTTGCTTTAGAAGGCGGGCAGCAAGAGCAGCAGCAGTAGCGGCAGCAGCAGCAGCAGCCATCAGCAGCCACCAGCAGCAGCAGCAGCAGTCAAAATTGGATTCAATTGGATTAGATTTCGAGCAAGATAAGAGAGGATATAAGAGAGGATACGAGAGGATTTCTAGTAGGATTTCAGAAGGGACGTTTCGGCCCCCGGGAACCTGTTATTGCGATTGATTTTGCGTCATTTTCGGCACGAAATTAGGTGGTGTTTTGCCGTTTCGGCTGTGTCTCGAAAAAGCAAAATTGGATTCAATTGGATTAGATTTCGAGCAAGATAAGAGAGGATATAAAAGAGGATACGAGAGGATTTCTAGTAGGATTTCAGAAGGGACGTTTCGGCCCCCGGGAACCTGTTATTGCGATTGATTTTGCGTCATTTTCGGCACGAAATTAGGTGGTGTTTTGCCGTTTCGGCTGTGTCTCGAAAAAGATGTGTGCCTGTTGGTTTATTGCATCAGCAGCCACCAGCAGCAGCAGCAGCCGCAGCAGTCAAAATTGGATTGGACTGGATTAGATTTCTAGCAGGATAGCAGGATAAGAGAGGGTTTCTAGTAGGATTTCAGAAGGGACGTTTCGGCCCCCGGGAACCTGTTCTTGCGATTGATTTTGCGTCATTTTCGGCACGAAATTAGGTGGTGTTTTGCCGTTTCGGCTGTGTCTCGAAAAAGGTGTCTGATTGTTGGTTTCTTGCTTTAGAAGGTGGGCAGCAAGAGCAGCAGCAGTAGCGGCAGCAGCAGCAGCAGCCATCAGCAGCCACCAGCAGCAGCCATCAGCAGCCACCAGCAGCAGCAGCAGTCAAAATTGGATTCAATTGGATTAGATTTCGAGCAAGATAAGAGAGGATATAAGAGAGGATACGAGAGGATTTCTAGTAGGATTTCAGAAGGGACGTTTCGGCCCCCAGGAACCTGTTATTGCGATTGATTTTGCGTCATTTTCGGCACGAAATTAGGTGGTGTTTTGCCGTTTCGGCTGTATCTCGAAAAAGGTGTCTGATTGTTGGTTTCTTGCTTTAGAAGGTGGGCAGCACTAGCAACAGCAGCAGTAGCGGCAGCAGCAGCAGCAGCCATCAGCAGCTACCAGCAGCAGCAGCAGTCAAAATTGGATTCAATTGGATTAGATTTCGAGCTTAGATTTCGAGCAAGATAAGAGAGGATATAAGAGAGGATACGAGACGATTTCTAGTAGGATTTCAGAAGGGACGTTTCGGCCCCCGGGAACGTGTTATTGCGATTGATTTTGCGTCATTTTCGGCAACAGCAGCAGTAGCGGCAGCAGCAGCAGCAGCCATCTTGCTTTAGAAGGCGGGCAGCAAAAGCAGCAGCAGTAGCGGCAGCAGCAGCAGCAGCCATCAGCAGCCACCAGCAGCAGCAGCAGCAGTCAAAATTGGATTCAATTGGATTAGACCTGTTGGTTTCTTGCTTCAGCAGCGACCAGCAGCAGCAGCTGCAGCAGTCAAAATTGGATTGGACTGGATTAGATTTCTAGCAGGATAGCAGGATAACAGAGGGTTTCTAGTAGGATTTCGGAAGGGACATTCTGGCCTCCGGGGAACCTGTTCTTGCGATTGATGTTGCGTCGTTTTCGGCACCACCACAACAACAACAACAAGAACAAGAACAAGAACAAGAACAACAGAAGAAGAAGAAGAAGGAGGAGGAAGGAGGAGAAGAATAATTCAAATCTAAAAACTTACTTTGCGCCGGCACTGGTCCACTGATATGTTTTACAATATCGTCCCGTGTCATTTCTGTGCTTCGATCGAATTCGTCCGTGTGATTTTGTTGATGCCACCTTCGTGTTGCAGGTCGGGCAATAATGGGCATACTGCCTACATACTGCCACATTCTTGACTCGAAACTCTCGACCGCAGTGTCCTTGTGTTTGCACCTTTCCGGTAACTATGGTTGATTTTGTAGCTTTGCCGCAAGCTGGACAGACATACTTTCGTAATGTGGTCTTTGTTACTTCTTGGCATTCTTTTGTGTCCTCTTTTGTTGTTTCTGACAAATCGGTTGCAGTGGTGGCTTTCTCCTCTTTAGCGCGCAAGTTCTCGGCAATTGATTCCCACGTTTCGCGCAGAATTTGGCGCAGGCGAAGCCTTTTGCGCAAAGGTTGTAGACGTTGTAAGCTGGATCGGGCAGCCTGCTTACGGAGAGTCGCTTGCACGACAAGGGCACGGCAAGCATTACACGTTTGCCTGCCATTCTGGCCGCCGCCGGGGCGCATGTTGCTGTAATGGGAAAATTGTTGCGCTGGCAATTTTCGGTGGCAGTGTGCGCATTTCCATTTTCCCTTTTTTTGACAATGCAAGCATACCCTCCTCTCTGGTTTGCTTGCTTTCCATGCTGGCACAGTGAAATATTCTTTTGTGAGCTTCTTCGTGCAAGAAAAACATTGTTTCATTGCATCACACGATAAGCAAACTCTGTAAAGACTCCACCGCGGATTTTGATGCTTGCTTGCAAAGTGACAAGTAGCGTGCCACAGGCCGCACTGGGTGCATCGATATGGTGTGCCGGCCTCGCGCTTCTGCGCCGTGCATTCTTTGCAGACTCGATAGGTCTCTTGTTTCCACTGCGCTTTGGTGAATGCGTCTTTGCGCTTCATTTCCCCACATTCGTGGCACGGCCTTTCATCCAAGTACTTCTTGCGCAACGCGTCCCAGTCCACCGGTTCCTGCTTCCACACATCAAGCAGAAGTTGCCGTCCCAGTGGAAGGCCTTCTTGAAAAGGCGCCAGCGGGAACGGTCGGTAGATCAAGATCTTCTGCCGTGTGCGGCTCCGCGTCATCCCAATGTACGCCGCTATGGGGTCAGCACCCACCATGTCAACGAGTACGCCCGGCTCTATTGTGCTTCCTTGTGCACCGTAGAACGTGTCAGCGAAGTCGGGCGCGATGGGAAATTGGTACCGGGTGACTTTCAATTGTGGGTTGGTGCGGCCTGCGTCTAGAAACCACTGTGCACTTTGTATGCTGACCGGGAAGACGTTCTCTTGATCGATGCCTGGAATTGTCCAACGTGTTCGCGTCTCAAAACGCACGAAGATATAATCGGGGAGTTTGTTCCATATTACTGCTCCATCTGCCGCCGCTGTTTCTGTCTCAATGCTTGACCACCCGCAAATGGTTCCATGACACCCTTTCAAGATCTTGAAATCCTTCCGGTGTAGGTGTTCCCGCGCTTGTACAGGCATACCAATGCACAGCGGAAGGACGCCATACCGATTCCCGCAATCAGCATCGCTGCGTTGCAGCCATGTCAGCTTGTCTTGGGCGATGTCGGGCTTCTCGTGCAAAGCTCGCGATGATACCTTATCCGTAGCCACTGCATAATAGATTATTTGCCCATGCTGCCGCGCCCATTGTTCCGCGCGAAGTTTATTCACGTGGCACTTCACCCCGTTCGTGTGGAAAATCCCCCGCGCCATGCTGAAACCGTCTACGAAGCGAGGATCGTCTGCGTCCACGGCAACTAGACGCTTGGTATCCCTTTCAGCGTGACAGATTGGACATTCGTACTTGAGAATCGCTGTCGCTGTGGAGGCGTTTTTGTACAACTGATAACATATGTTTTCTTGACACATAGGCCGTTGAGTCCTAGCGCACCAACTTCCTGGAACCTTTGTTGGTCGACCATGCAAGAATGCATGGTTGTCTTCGGACAAGTGCCCCACGCAAAGTTCTGCTTGCAGATCTTGGAGCCACACGTCTTGGGTTCGTTCGCAGCGCACCAATTCGGTAACTCCTTGTAAGCCACCCTGTACGCTGGAGGCCCATACGAGTTGTTGGCCTTGCAAACTTAATGGCAGCTTCTTAGATGAAACGCCTGTTACAAGCTGCCATGGGATTTGACCGAGAAACGTTCCACGCGGCGGAGGTAACTGCCACAAGTCTCCAGACAGAATGACGTTGAGCCCACCAAAGGGTGCAACGCAGTTGCGATTCTGCTTACCATATTTTGTTGCGGAGACATCTAAAACAAGTTGGCGACATCGGGCCTCGAGACGTGCTAACATCTCGGCACTCACCATGCTGATTTCGTCGATCAGCAGCCAGCGCCACTGCACGGCGTGTTGTGCAAGATCAAGAAGCCGCTGTGCGTCGACGTTGTGATCGTTGCCGTGCCACGCCAACCCCAATGCTTGATGCATAGTTTCGCCGTCCAAAGGCTCGGCATTGACAGCTTGAAATGCGACAACTTGAAATTCCTTTCCTGGCGTCCATCCAAGGCACTCCTCGAACAAATCGCGCCGTGCCATGTTCAGCACGTATGACTTACCTGTGCCTGGGCCGCCATGAAGCGCCCAGCGCAACGCTTCGGTATTGGTGTCTGCCGTGCCGCCGCGCTCTTGTCCGGACACAGCTTCATGTTTCACCCGGGCGCAGATGATTTCGATGAACGCTAGCTGTTCCGGATTGCATTTGCTCGTTCCGCGCAAGTCGCGTAGGAAGGCATCGACTTTCTCACATGTTGCTCGTGCCTCGGCTTCGCACGTGCCCGGCGTGGGAATCTTTCGAACTACAGCTCTGTCCGCTTTTTTCGTGTTTAAAGCTTTGACGGCCCGACGAACTGTGGCTGGATCGTATGCGTGGAATGCATTGTTGCTCTTTGTATTCGTCACATTCTTATTGGTTGTTTTTGCCCATGTTGCTTCCGCTTGCGCCGCTGCTTCCTCGTAGCTTGCCAAAACTTTATCGTGAACTCCTGGACCTCGTTCTGCTTTATGTGCAGTAGCCCTTTTGCCAGTTTGCCGGAATGACGTTTTTAGAGCTGTCGGCAGGCTAGTGGGAGTAACTAGAAGCGGTTCATCAATGCCACTGTCGTCACTGTTCGCTTCCTCTGCACCGCTGGGACGGACACGGTAGACTGATAAGAAGTTGCCGGTGTGCCGTTTTGTTTCTTCGCATGGCAAATGCGTCAACCACATGCGCAGAGCTTGTACCCAAGTTTCTCTTGGCGCTTTCAAGCGGCCCACAAACGGAACATTGGCGCTAGCATTGTTCGCATCGAGGGTCCACGCGCGGAAATAGGTCATAGTCAATCTAGCGTTTACCTCTTCTTGACCCGCTTTCTGCAGGGGTACGGGCGAATTCTCAAAGTGCGGGCAACACGGGCGACGCCGACGTAGCAGATAACAACGGTGTCGGAGCTGTGCTGTTGCCGTTCCATCTTCTAAACATATTCGACCCGGCGTAGTTTGCACAGCCAGGTAATAATGAGTCCCTGGTTGCAGTTGCAACTTCTTGTCGGGATCTGTTTGCTTTTGTATCAATTTGAGACCTGCTGCCGTCAACGAAACGTCCCAGCTACTACGCTCTTCCAATTCCCATTCACGTTGCGTCGTAGGTACACGAGCTATAGTGACTGCACAATTTGTAACGAACTCATACGGCGACAGCCACCACACCTCTGCTGTCTTCGGCCGGTGCCCATAAACTTCTACAATATCAAGCGTCCCTAGGTGTCGGACACCAGACGATTGCCTCCGAGTCCATTTCACGGCGGCGCGTCGCATGGACGACGCCGCATCATCTCCGTTGTGATATTTTGCAACAAAGTCCGCAAAAGCAGCCCCAGGGAAGCTTTCGAAAGTTGCTGTTGCAATGCGTTCGGCTGAGACGACCGTGTCGTCGCGATGATAGGCGCGCAGATTACAACATTCGACCTGTCCTCGCACCACGCCTTTGAGATACGCATCGCTGAGGAATCGGTTTGCATGTCGCTTGCCTAGGTCATCTAGTGGTTTCCGCGCATGCTGCGCATGCAACTGTTCGTGTCCTTTTTGGAATTCTCTGATTTCTCCATGTCCCATCGGCTGGCCCTTGGAGCAGTAATCCGCGCAATAGCCGGTTTGTGCGTCTTGCGCCCGCTGCGCCGCCAATGACATCTGCTGCCGTTCTTCCGCTGTCAATTGGTCGCCGCAAGTTGGACATGAATATGGAAGCCGGTATGGCACCTGCACATCGCAATTTGCACCACGTAGTGCTGCCAACATTGCTGGTGCGCAGCCATTTAACCACTCATGCCCACAGGGTCCATGCAAAGCTCCTAAGCGATTTTTTCGTCCACCGCTTGGCATCCCGTACGTTTTCAACTTGCAAGGACATAATACAGTAGGTTGCGCACAGAGCCATTGCGTGCGAGGAAAATCACTCTTACACAGCCCTGGCCGGTCACTCTTTTGGCAGCCTGCCAATGGGACGCGACCTTGGCTAGTTTCATTGTAAGGATGGTAGTGATGCTGTTTCAGAAGCTGCAGTTGGACGACGTCTTCTGCCATGTAGCGCTTTCGCCAGTCTGCAGCTTCGTTTTGGGCGTTATCGGTTTCAGTAGCACGTTGCAGTTGATATGTCGGAATCGTTGTCATCGTCACATCCAGCTCGTGCGTTGGCCAGGATGCTTCCGCAGCGGCAATGCGGCGTACCATGTCTTCATTCGATTGGCCCACGTAACTTGCATGACACACATGCGCATTATATGCTTCGTATTCTGCGCGCAACGCAGCCAACTTGTCGTGCGAAAGCCGGAAGATTTCCTCTAGTGAAGTATGTTGATGCAAACACTGCACAAACACTTGCATGTGGCCATGTTCCGCCCCGCTGCTCTTCTGAGCTTCGAGAGATATATATACTGCGTCCACGCGACCGAATATGCCACCGTTTGCTTCTGCGTTGCTGCCGCCAAGATCTTGACACGGCTCCAATCCACTGAAGCGATTGCAATCTGGACAATATGGACACACACGAACGCCGAAGAGATGCTTCAACATCAAATGCGTCAGCACTCGAAACCCATCCACGGCAGCCAGCGGATCCCGCGCTAGAACTTCGCGGCGTTCTGCCCAAGACATCGGTAAAGTGAACTCATGCTCGAAAGGTCCCATGGCAACAGCATCCTGCAAGCCCAAATTCGGGAAAAACATTTCTCCAGCCGGGAAATCTTGCCCTATGGAGGCGGCGCGAACAGGGTCACAGGAGCGAACGCGCGTCATCCGCACAAAAAGCAGCTGATGCGCTTCATCTGGCGTAAATGTCACAAACAACGGCACTCCGTACCGGATACGCATGGCTTGAATCTCGAACCGCATCCTTTTCCGAGCTTCTTGAGTCCCAGGCAAGCCTTGGGCTGTATGCCGCATGTTGTTTAAAAGTTTTCGGGCCATAGGCTTTAGCCCTTGCACATAGCGGAGCTTCGCGACATCACCCTTGACGGGCCGTGGTTGCCCATTGACATCTATGTAGGAACCTTTTAAAGCAAGGAGCAATTGCTGGGCCGCCGCTTCGACATGGCGCCCTGTCGGCTACACCCATTCTTGGGTGTCCTCATCAAAGAATGTGCGGGAATAGGCGTCTGTAGTACGTGAAAGGTTCAGCGCAGATCGAAAAAGCAAATTCCAGGATGTAAAGCCAAAAACCCAGTCACGACTGACTTGGGCTTCGATGCGCCGCGCCATGGCGCGCACCCACGTGTTCAGCTCCACATATGGATCATCTGCGTGTCTTCGTAGCCGTTGTCGCTGGCTCCACTTCGGAACGTCGGGTAAGCCAATGCCGTACGGGAAGACGAAGGGGAAAGCCAACGCAAAATACAGCGGCTGGAACTGGTCCAGAAGTTTGGTCCCAGTATACAACGTCACTTCGGGCAGAGGCTGTGCAGATGCTGGCTCGGCGCGGGCCACAACCTCTTCCAATGCAGACACATGTTGAGCATTCACGTCTTGGCATCCAGCACTTGTTTTTTCCAGGACAACTGCATTGGGTTTCAGCATGTAACCAAATTCTCGTCTCGCCTCTTCGGCCGTCATTTGATCATTCACCGGTGTGGCAGCCTTTTGGCGCAACACCTGATCTAGGCTCCCATCGTTGTCAAGCAACGCAATGATTTCAGCCGGCACGTCATTCTCGGGGAGCATCTCAGCACGCGTTTCTACGACTGCCATATCAAGACCCTGATATGCCGGATGGCTACGCGCAACCATGGCAGCAATCAGCCCTACAACCACCCGGCGACGAACCACGGCCTGGTGTATAATTTGTTGACGTATTGCCTCTTTATCTGTCTTGTCACCGATTTTTATGATGACGGCTACCTTGTCACTTAGTTCCTTACCAACGTGCGGCAGCATATTCACGGAAGCGTTGGTGGCCGGGGTTCCCAGACGCTCAAATTCTGCTAACAGGTCTTCCCAGGGGAGCGGGAATGTCGTGGCATTGCCCTTTGCACACAGACGATGTCGATTCATGAGCGCATCTTGGGCTAGACTGCGATCTTGGAGATACCGCCATTCAATGCTGAAACAAGTTAATGCAGTCATGCAAGGACTTGCGCATAATAATTCCAACATCGTGCATTCTTGTGCATATAGTTCTCTCGGCGGATGCCCCAGGAACAAGTCGTTGCTCAGTGCCTCTAGCGGCTTCATTCTCTGTCGATATATCCTGGTGCGGCAAGACGTGCACATAGGTATTTCACAATGTGTGCACAGCCGATTCGACGGACAACGCTGTATGCATCTTTTATCTTCTGGGCATGCAAGCACGCGCATATTATATGGGGCGCAAGCGATGGTACAGGTCCACTGCGCCAATTCGGATTGCAAACCGGGTTGCATATCAGCAGGCAAGGTCGTCACATAACGTGCGTGATACGTGCTCATCCCCAACAAAGCTTCGAGCATCTCAGGAACATGATCGAAGAACAGTCCAGTGCGTGGCTCGTATGCTCGTAGCCATGAAATTTGTTGGTTCGTAAGACCGTCCACGAATGGGAACCGACGCGCGCGCACGAAGCAGATCGCGGTACCGACCTGGTGACCCAGCATGTTGGAACGGAATCTCCGCAAACAGCGTCGGTCAATAGAACAAGTCGCACGGGGACCAGACTGTTGGCAACGCTGCGTCAGCAGGTCCTGATATGCCTGGAATGTCGCTTGCGCGGGGCCAACCTGTGATGACCACCGCAATGCCAAGTCATGTAACGCAGTCGCATGATGCTGAGCAACGTGTTCTGCGAGCGCCGCTTGGGTTGCACACTCGAACCCACAGCCTCGAAATGCGCAATGGTAATCCGGCAGGTCATATGCCATCTCAGGGTCAGTTGCGGCATGCAGGCGTTCCGGCAATGTAGGCCTGTCTGAAAGAAGAGCTGTTGCATCTTGCATTGCAAAATCATACGCTGCCCGAGGGTCTTTGTTTCCTTGCGACGGCTTCCAGAGCCGCAAAGGATAGATATCTTCTGCGTCAGTGCTCGCACCCTGAAGCGAACCAGTTCTGGATGTTGGTGCTGTTGTTGATCCGACCGGCGGTGCTTTGTGGCGCACACGGCGAGGAGGCACGTTCATCTCTGTTTTGCGCGCTGGACTTGCACTTGCATCTTGCTGCGTTGCCTGCCGTTGTACCGTAATGCTCAGATTCACTTCACTGGTACTAGTTGGTACTTGTCTCTCGGCTGATGTGCTGTGCAAAGAGTACGTAGCAGCTGCATCTGTTGCAACCGTCTTGTGACCTACATTTTCCTTTTGAGCTGTCTCCATTGAACCATCTGACAATCGTTTCCCAGCACCTTGCGTCTGTGTAGTATAGAAACCGCGCCACTGATTTGCTAATCTACGCGCGTGATGCATGCCTGCATCTGCAAAAGTCAACCCTGCCTGCAGAAGGGTGTGCAAAATTATTCCCAGCGCACCTAAGTTCCACCAAGCATCACTCACTCGATGCGCGTCTGTCTCGTCAACTTGCACATCTGCGCCTCTGTGGTCACAGAACCGCTGTAAGATTTCACGCACTTGCTCAACACCGCAGCCAATTGTTCCAAACGAATTTGTCGGCGGCGCGACAGTGCACGTTGCATTCATGTCATTTTGTTTGCTACCTTGAGCTGCTGTCTGCGAGGCGCCACTTGTGAACACAGGCCGTTCTGCTGGGTTAGCAGGCAACAAGGCGGCGTAACGGCCGTTTTTGTAGCGATAGAGGCGGAAGACTGGCACCAGCAAGCTGTCAAGTCGACCGATGGTGTAAACATCGCGCGGTACACTGAGGTCAGTGGTAGTTGAATCGTACACATGTACCTCAGCACTCACCTCACCTCGGCTCCCACTTGTGAAAAAAAAAACTGCCTTCGCGAGATGATGCTGTAAATCGAAGGCTTCGTTGCCCTCTAGTTGCTTCGGTTCTAAACTTGCCTGGCATGTTCTACATAGGTGAAAGCGTGCATCCTGACGCGCAAGCAAATCTGGATACTGTAACATATATCCGTGAAAAATCAAATTTGCCAGCAGTGCATCAAGCCAGGATGTTGCGAAAGTCGTGTCATGTAAGTACCACGCCATCTTTGCAAATACGGTTTCTGCTCTTTGATCTGCTTGCTGTTCTAGTCCCTCCTTGCTGCAACTCGGCTTCTCAGGTGTGCCACCGCTTCTCTGCGGCTCTCGCTGCAAATCATTGAGTTGCGATCCTGTCGGAACGGACTCTGCTTCTATCTTCATTGCGTTGGTGGACGCTACGGTACGGCTTCTCTTTTTCTTTGGTTCGGCGTCACGCCCAGTGATCGGGAGCAAGCTATCAAAATGATACCCTCTACCCCGAACAGAAGTGTGGTTATAAATGTGTAGCTGCAAAACAGTCTGTTGTGGGTACCCATGGCCAAGGTTCACTGCAATTTTATTCCAGTCTGCACCTGCAGCGTGCTCACCAAATCTGTCATGCACGTGAATTAGCATATTCGAGCGCGCAACAACGCGAAACCAATGAAGCAAAAAGTCTACAATTCTGGGGCCATCCCGATGCGCATCCAGGAACGGGAAAAGCCCATTGCTGCCTGGAGCCACTTCGTCCCCAATCTCTTGAATCAAATGCTTTCTGCATGCAGCTGCAACGCGTCGCCTTGCCGTGACATCTGTTGTTAAGTTATTGGGCAAAATGTGTTCATACGACAGGCACAACATCAGGGAATCGATCAAGCAGTTATTCACGCCGTGTGACACCGCTTTCCGCCAAATGAACCCTTCAGACGCCAAAGCCTGCAATGCATGAATGTCGGTCTTGCTTTGGTAAGGGGCATTCTGCTGGGCAATGTCGCACAGTCGCTCCGCGATTGCAACACAACAGCGCTCTGTCGCACATTGGCGCAATTCTTTCCAGCCGTCCCAAGTTGGAACCCAACTCTGTCCGAGCACCTTTACTGCATCATCCGGTGTGTCAACTCGAGACAGTACGATTGCTTCTACCAGCTGCCGCGCGTCGTCCCAAGGAAGCTCTACGCCTGCTGCTTCCTGTGGCTGCACCTTCAGGCCTTGCTCCTCATAGTTTCCCATTCCTCTTGGACGGTTGATTCCTCCCGTGCACAATGTCAGCATTAAGTCGTTAAATGCTTCCTCATTCGTATGTAGCAACCTTTGGTTCTGAAAGGTTTTACTGAGACATCTTACTGCAAAAGTGTCCTTTACCTCCGCCAATAAACCATCGTCAGTCGCATGGCAAAGTGCACAGTGGAAGTGCCCGACTTCCCAAGATCCGTGGCTATCGCACGCTCCGCGACCACAGGTGTAGCAGTGCGACACATACTCATCACTCAATTGTTTTGGGACATATGCTCTTTTATATGCTAAACACATGAAACACTGCAATTGTTCTGCGCCGCCTCCTTGAAATTGTACAGGCCGCGCCCCGCGCATATCAAGTGCATACTGTCTTGAGCATCTTGCATGTTCGAGCTCAATGGACGGCTTTCTCGTGTGTGTTGGTTGCACAGCTTTCCATGACTGCATAGCTTCTACAGATGGCGTTATGCCGTCGTCAAAACACAACTTACAAAAGAACTTTGCGCCTTCCCAGCTTCCACATTGATTACAATTAATGCGCTTGCAGCTTGAGCACTTTGCCGAATACGTTGTTTGAAGCGCAAATGGCACATAGTCAGGTGCATTACGCAAACATAAAATACAAACTGGCAAGCTTGCAGAATTTAAATCACCTGCTTGGAAAGCTGGAGCCAGCCCTCCGCCAACAAACCGATGTCCCTTATACAATCTGGGTTGGCAGGATGCAGTTTCATTGCAATTGTCTTCCGTTATTCTTTTGGATGCTGGAACATCGACTCTAGCATCACAGTTTTTACTTGATGGAGCACCCAATTTTGTCGGCGGCCTCAAGAATCTACATCTGAGACTTGTGTTGTATTTTGTTGGCTTTTGTTTCTTATCCGCCGACCCCGCTGTCTGAGGAAGCGCGCGGGTGTCTTCATTTATTGTGCTTATCTTTGATTCTTGCCGACTGAGTGTGTCTGCGGTTTGAAAGGGGTATTGCTTTGGCATGAACAATTGATGTATATGTTGAGTCCCTCCATGGAAATTTTCCACCGACCCCAGCGCCTGGGGAAGCGCAAGAGGATTGTACTGTAGAAATGAAGAAGTGCAGGGGGCACCTCTAAATCGACCTGTCTTATAGACCTTGAATCTCCAAACCGCGTTTCGGCCTCGCATTAAACATTTCCTGCTCGTCATTGACGTTGCTTTCTTGGGGCTACTTTTGTTGCCATAAACAAGATTGCTTTTAGCATTGTTGCGGCCACATCCGACCTTGAACTTTTCCTTGCCTTCCTCTCTTGTTTTGTTTCCGTTCGCGTTAGGTGTGTTGAAAAATATTGTTTGTTTACTGCTCTCTTCCTTTCTCTTACTTCCAGAACGTGCATTCTGCAAGTGTCGGTGTGTTGCCCTTCCACCTAATAAATTTGTTGGATGCTCAGAGACTATTGAAGGCAAAAATCGGTTTGTATGATGCCGCTGCAGGTTCCTGTGCACATGACGCTTGGAGCTGCTCCTCATGCTTGTACCATCGGACACTAGACTCCGCGGGTCCTGGCTGACGACCGTACACTCGCCCCGGTCCTGGCAGCTGATCAGTCTACACTCTGCCGAAGACAATTCCTTGACGCGCTCTAGTGTGCAGTGGTCATTGTGTAGTTTCATGGACGGTTCCGGCACGGGCACGCAATTATGATTGTCCTTTGCACCTGCAGCACCAGACACACAGCACACTGAACTAGAATAAAATGATGAAGACAAGCAATAACAATCAACAAATGAGTCCAAATCGAAGGGACTTGATAAAGAAGAACAATTCAAACAGCAGCAACAGCAACAGCAACAACCATTGCGACAAGAGTCGGCTTTAACGTTTTTATCTTTATTGGTTCGGTTTGAGATCTTGTGGCGCCTGCGCTTCAGTTGACCAATGCGTCGCTGTCCTACCCTACGGCATGGGAGTGCTACTTTCTTCAACGTTGTTAATCTTGCATCGAGGAAGTTACTCACACTTGGTGACAAGGAGTGGGGTAAAACCAATTTTCTGTTAGGTACTACAGCGGAAAATCCATTTAGCTCAGTCATTACGTTATAGTTACACATGCACTCACTTACATATATCGCCAAACCAGCAGCTGTGCGACACAAACCTTTTACTGACAAGAGTGCTACACCCAACAAATCCGCCATCTGTGGCTCAAACATGCACAGAATGTCTGAAACACTGTGCGCAGAAGTGTGGGGCAAAAGCGGCAGGCACCACTCTTGCCAGCGGGTCAACAACCTATTGCCTGAAACATTAGTCGCAAGACAAGCTTTAGCATATTTTATCCTACGACAATTGTAACACCTTTGCAATGTGCGCACATTCTGCTTGAGATGCGTAGCATACGTCCAGGAATTGTCTTCGGCAGGGTTTAGACTGGTCATCTGCCAGGACCGGGCCGAGTTTAAGGTCATCAGCCAGGACCCGCGGTGTTTATTGTCCACCGGTACGACAAGAGGGGACGGCCCCCCAGTCCATGTGCAACTGGACCTGCAATGGCATCACATCTGTTTGCTTGCTTTCTTTACATGTTGTAACTCTGATCTTAAGGATCTTGGAAGACAATTTTCTGTTAATACTTTCTTTTGACTTTTCCAGTATGCTTCCACTGCACAAGGATTGCCAAGCCTCTGTCCTTGTTGCCGCTGCTCGTGGTGTTGAAACACCATTCAAACCTGTTGGAAAATGCAATGACGTCATGTAGATTTTCCGGAGACATTGCATTTTTTACATTTTCTTCCATAGGTCCCGGCCTTGGAGAATGCAAGCGACACTCCGGCTTCAAAAGCCACTATAGTTGACTTTGCTCTTGAGCAGCGAAGCTGCATGAGAATTACTTCATCCCGTGTTTCTGTAATTGAGGCACTGCTGGCCTCTGCACTGTACTTCACTGTTTGGATACACGTGTTTGGTGATTTCGATCGATTTTCCCTGGTTTAATCTTCGTCCAAATCAAATATTATGCCCTGTGACCTTTCCATCCTGACGTTCAATAACTCGTTTCAAACTGGGCAAGCCCTTGCTGGCAAGAACAGCCAATTAGCATACAAAAAAGTGCACAAACTATTTTTTTCTTTCTGTTGTGTCATTGTTACTAAAGAAACCTGAAAAATATGGCAACGGAGTTTCATCTATATTAGCATCCATCAGCATTGTCAACAACATACATCATCTTCATCGTCAGCACTGGGTTTTGGCGCCCCACCGCTGGCTGTTTTACATTTCTTGCTTTTCTTTCTTTCGTGTTACTTTTATCGTTCTTCGGGTTCTGGGGTTGTCCCGTCCCCATCACAACATTCTGAACAACGCTCGGAAATTTCTCCGCTCTCCTGCAGTGGTGGCAAGCAGATCCAGACCACTGATCAAAACACCACCGAAGTCATAGCAAATTGTGTCAAACAACAAAGAAGGTACAATGATAGGATGAAGATGCCATCCAAAGTTCAGACCAACATAAATTCTAGGAACATCACGCATACCAACAGGGGATCTTTCCAAAGAAATGCAACTTGAAGACTTAAACACATCTGGCGTCCCAACAGAATACCCAGATTCCAAATTCTCAAACTTCAACAAAGTGAAGCCGGATGTCCGAATGACTCAAATGAGGCACTCTGCAACAGGATAACCTCTTGTAATCAAACATGGCAAAGGAAAATCTCTTATGAATGTTAATTACATTTATGAATATTTCAACTTCCTCAACATACATCAACTACAAAATGAATTCAAATACAAAAAGGGGGGCCCAACCCCTCATGTTTGTACAAAAAAAAACTGGCTGGCAATCTGTACTGTAGCCCAAGTTCTCCCGATTTCGTAGCTGAAATTTGAAGAAAGATGCTTGTACTCTATCCTTCTCTTATGTCTTTTGCATCTGTGTGTGTTATTTTTCTTTAACATTAGCTTCATCAACCAAAACTACCGGATCATGTATTGTGATGTATTGCTTCCATGACCACAATCTTCAAGCGTGGGAGTGGCTCTAGCTCACTGGGCTCGAAGGCGAAGCAATTTGTTTGCTCTGCAGCTGGAGGGTTTGCGTGCAAACGTCATGCCAAGAGGATGATTTGAAAGGGATATCGGAACCAAGTGCGAAAGAAGCTTTGCCTGTGACAAAACAACCTTCCAAACCGGCTCTTGTGAGTGCAATTCGTGCCAAACATTTTGACAGACAGCACTTGCAGTGGCTAGAGGCATTGTGATATTGTGCAGCACAGGGGTGCATCTGAATTTCTGAGACTTGGTGTCACGATGTGTAAGTCTTCAGAAGTTGTAACTTCGAAACGATATGCACAACTTTCAACAGGGAACTATCGCAATCAGGGCGGCATCAGAAGCTGTGGGGGCATCACGCTGGCTTCCTGGCAGCAGAAGCAGCACTATTGCTATGATGCATAGGATATGGATGATTTTTATCAAACAATTACGTGTAGTAATAGTGGATGATTAGAAATTGCTAGAAAGCCATTTGCAATTGTTGAGTCCATAGCCTAATTCCTTGCCTCGCTCAACATAACGTGGATCCATCGGAGAGTTCTCCGCCTTAGTTCTCCACACAGTGACGAAGGTGGATGTGCATGACCAAATGTTGGGAACTCCAAAATCCTATAGTTTATATCTATATCTATATATATATATATATATATTCATGGTTATCAATGTCTATCAGAATTTATATATATTATTTTTTATCATCGCAACCATTGGAATGACAATATATATTTATATTTAGTCAATATTATACATATATATATTTTTTAATATATAGTACAATATAATTATTGGGATTTGTTGGGGTGTGCTCTTTGTTTTGCAAAAAAGATAAGAAACGAAAATCAAGGGTAACAAATTATCGGAGGTAAACTGAGGCCATTGCACACTCTGGCATATCATGGCATATCGCACATAGATGCATATTGAAAATAGCATTGGCCCTATAGCTCCCATGAGCTAGAGTCAAGAGTTATATTAATCTTATATCACCCAAAATCAAATAGTTGGAGTTTCATGTAATCTTATATATATATATAGTTAACTATAATCAACCCCTGGGTTCCGTCCATGTTTCAACAAATCCCTTAGCCCAAGTCGCCCGACATCCTCTCTGGGAGCCGCGGGCGAGGAGCTGGTGGATTTGTAGTCCACCGGCAAACATTGATCTGCCGGGGAGGCGCTGCGGAGCAACTTGCTGTCCACGTAGAAGTTCTGGACCCAGTCCTGAACGTGTTTCGCCCAATTCTCAATATGATGGGATGTTTTGTTGGGTTTTGTTGGGGATATGGGGATGTTACCAAAAGAAGGGGGTATAACAATGACTCATTAAATATGTTGAGGATACAGATCATCATGTCATCATCATGTAGGGCCATAAAGCACCCAACTTCTGATGGTTTTACAACCCATAAGAACGGCATTTTCTTGGGGATGGTGGATCCTCTTGCTCTACTACTGTATACGGGTTATTAACACAGAAAACCCCAACCGACAGCGCCAATTGACAGAACCCGGCTCGGGCGATAGAAAAGGGAAAGGGAAGGAATAAAACTCACCGACACCAATAGAGATCGCAAAAAGTGTGCATATATATATATGTATATATATATATATGTATATATATATGTATATATATATATATGTATATATATATGTAAATATATATGTGTGTGATTTTGTTTATATATACATATATTATATCTGATAATTAAGCATAGCTGTCTATATATCTGATATCCAATTATATTTAAAAAAAACGATATGTATTTCTTTCGAATTGTATGTATATATATATATGTTATGTAAATATACATATATATGTGTACATATATGTCTGTATATATGTATGTATGTATGTATGTATGTAAGTATGTATGTATGTATGTATGTGTGTATGTATGTATGTATGTATGTATGTATGAATGTATGTATGTATGTATGTATCTATGTATGTATCTATGTATCTATGTATCTATGTATGTATCTATGTATGTATCTATGTATGTATGTATGTATGTATGTAATGTATGTATGTATGTATGTATGTATGTATCTATGTATGTATGTATGTATGTATGTATGTATATGTCTATACATACGTATATATATATATATATATGCTTATATAATCATATACATGCATATTTATATATACACATACTTAGATTTGTATATGTGTATATATATATATATACATAAGTTGTATATATGTTAGATTACTGTGCGCAATTAATGTTTGCTGCTTAATCGCCTCTTGTCACTAGTTTTAGAATTGAGGCGCAGAAACTCCTGAACTGCACGGCTGATCTCGTTGTGCAAACGATCGCACTCGACGGCCTGCAGTTGGGATTTCATATTCCTCTGGTCAAGTTATAGTACATGCTATACGATGCTATACGGTTTATTGTCATCCCGCAACTCAAAATGCTAAACCTTTTTGCTGTTTTAAACGTAGACCCTTGCAGGAGACCCCACAAAAGGGGTCCTGGAAGTTCATCTCTATTTTGGCGCCCATCCGTTTTGAGATAGGTGTTCCTCGTTTACTTGCCCCCCAACCGAACAAACATGGAACCACCGGAATGATTTGCCAAATGAAAAAACATCGCTAGACAAATATCTATTTGTTTATCTGTTGTTTTATAATAATGCTGCATGTTCATTATTAAAGCGGGTGTAGATAAATCCCTGTGCTCATGTGTATTGATGAATTGCTCACCGCCTTCCAGTTACCCTCTGGTAATTTAACAGTTGGCTATGGTTTATGGTCTGGGATGTCATCAGTTATTGTATGGACTTAATCTTCAACAATAGGGATGATAATGGATTGCAATAGGGAGACTGAGGATTATTCAACATGATATGGAAATATGCGCGATTAATATGGATTAATGGTGTATGGTAATGATGGTCCGGATTTAATGGGATCTCATGGGACATTTCTTGATGTTTTTCTCGTCTTCGGATCCAGTTCTTGGAATCGAATAGATCCGTTAGGGATTCGGATCCATGGCGTGTATCCAAATGCCGGGATTTAACAATTCACCCAATTTTACCTCCAACATGTTAATCAAAATTAAGTAATCAAAATGGTGATTTAACGATCGAGTCCTGTGAAAAGAACTATTATAATTAAACAAAACACAAAAACAAATTTAGGGTTGGTGAATCATGTTTAAAAAAACTTACAATGCTGATATTAAGCATCAAGATACGGGATGTATAACCATCCAAAAATGTGGATTGAACTTTGGTTGAAAGGCAGTGACTCCGGAAACCTGTTTTTTTTTTGGTACTCTCTGGTGATCAAATCTGATCAAAAGTGGCAATGGAAAAACACTATTTATTGAATTTATAGATGCTTTTCCCGCTTAAATGTGAATGTATAGTGGATTTCTTATTGCCACGTTTGGTTACCGAATGGCATTTTCTGTGACTTTCCCTTCAAGTGACGTTACCAGGCAATTTCCCTCCGAGTCTCTGAAGTTGCTCAGCTCGAGGTAGGCTTGAGCTCTGCGGAAATAGGCCTGGAGCGACGTTTGGAAGATCGCATGGCCAACAGAAGAAATCATGTTGGTATCAGGGTATAACCAAGAAATCACATGTATCTGAAAATGGGTTACCCTCCGGTAATTTAACAGTTTGCTATTGAAAATGGCCCAGTCGAAATAGTGGATTGACCCATTCAAAAATGGTGATTTTCCATAGTTATATAAACGTTTACCAGAGGGTATACTGCAGATTCAGTGAGAATTCCCCAAGTTTTCTGATGAAAAATGGTGATTTTCCCATCAGTTTTTTGTATGTTTACCAGAGGCTAAGTATCTATACTGTCTCTCAACATCCATAGTCACCATAGTCAGACTTGATTTCCCCAGTTCGAAACTCCAAATTTTGACCATTGTTTTTCCTATATCATGTTATATCCCCGTGAGAAAAACCCACGAAAATCCTCCGCATGAACTTTGGGAAACTCCTGGAGGATCAACCCACAGGCCTTTTTTTGTAACCAGGTTGTCCCAGTTACATGGGGGAGAAGTATGGATAGCCTCTGGTAAACAAAAAACGATGGAAAATCACCATTATGAATGGCTAAATCAACTATAAATGGCCATTTTCAATAGCAAACTGTTAAATTACCAGAGGATAAGCCCACTGAGGGTCATGTTGAAATCAAAACCAATGTATAGAATTCTTGGACTTAGAATCAAGGCCATCCAAAATCATGGATTTCGGAAACAAAGTCGAAGCGTCCCTTGAAGTCCTCACTGGGACGAGAATTTCCAGCGCTGCCCAATTTTTTTTTTAAGAGTAATGGAATGCTCAAGTATGGAGACATTTGGTTTGACATATGGTGCCCCAAAGCATCAAAAATTGCTGGTGTATGGCTGGATGTTCATCCCCTGACATAGATGCTAAAAGGAACTCTTAATACTTCCAATCTCCCGAACCATTTAGGAATGCAAATCATCATAGCGCTGAACGGGATGGTCCCCTTCTTTCGTTATTTGAACTTGGGTCCGCGCGCGCGCGTTTTACCTCCGTATTCGACTCCTCCGAGCGCGCGCGCGCGGACCCATAACATACGATGATACTTTGAATTGTTCCCAATTCTACGAACCCAATATGTTGCATATCGTTTTTGCATAGCCAAATTTCATGAAAGTTGCAGCACCCCCCCAGCACCCCCCCAGCACCCCTCCAAGCACTCTGCGGTGCCTTTGGATTCTGACCCAGTTCTAAAGCTTGATTGCAGGCGTCGACACACTTCTGGTGCTCACCCAGCTTCAAGTAGCAGGCCTGTCGCCGTGCTGGAGATGACTGGAAATGTGGTGCCCAAAAAAAACCAACACCGTGATGTTTCTTGGTTCACAAGCCCCATTATAGATCAATCAGAAAACCCAACTTAGCTACAATGTCAGGCCCCCAAGATAGCTAAGTTGGTGCAAATAACTCCAATTTCACTATGGTCAGACTATGGTTTATGATACTTCTAACGAACTAGTTGCTGGCGCGAATCTAAACCGACAAACATCACTGGGGGGCGTCACAATGTTATAGGCTTTTCACCACGGCAAAGTTTGGATTGTGAAAATCCGTCGGATACTGCTTGATCATCCCATTTCAGGGCAGAGTTACCCGGCCTGGTAAACGTTTACAGTTTGCGAACTGGAAAATGGCCATTTATAGTTGATTTACCCATTAAAAATGGTGATTTTCCATAGTTATGTAAACGTTTATCAGAGGATAAATATCTTTGAGACTACCAACCCGATCATTATCATGTACGGGCTCTGAATGGCTCTGCGCGTACGGATGCTGGTCATTGGTAGCTATGACTCATGCCCCAATATGCCCCAGTTATCCCAGCATTGGTTGGAAGGCAAATTTAAATAACCATATGAAGTTGGTTATATACTGTAGACTGTCAAAATCCCAATGAAGCTTGGTAAATCCCTTTTATTCCCCAAAATAATAAAATAGAGATACTATATGATACTAACCCAGTGAAACACAAGCTATCAATAGCTATCATACATCAACTTTAACATATGTCCGATTCAATCCCCAATGTCGGCGAAATCACCGTTCTTCCAAGGGGCTGCCATGTTCAACCTCGTTGTCTCCTTCAGACGCCGCACCTGGGACGTCATTGCACGATGTTGCACGGACGTACCCAAGATACCTCCATGGCAAAAGATTCAGTTGGGATTATTATTCCCAATATATTATATATATGGAAGAATAAAAAATGTTCCAAACCACCAACCAGTGATTCAAAGTGTGCATCAAAAAGGTTGATCTTGACCCTTCAACAAAGCTCAATATTTCCATCAAAAACCATTTACTGAAACTCAAACAGTTTCTTTAGCATGTCCAGAATCTAAGGAAAAAAACACGCAGCACCTCAATTTCAATCACTGTCGAAACCTGCCAAAGGGATCATGCCAAAAACATGATTTCTTCGGGTGTCCAAGAGATTCCCAGTCAAAATCAGCGTTGTCAAAATCCGCCCACGTCATCCCTTCATACTGGTTCAAAGGAGTTTCCAGTTCATGGATTGCGAGTTTCCCCATTTTTTCATCATCAATCATCGGTCCAAAGGTTCGCACAGCAGGCAGTCGCCGTATGCAGGCACAGGTTGATCCACCGCATAACTTCCGACTCAAGATCTTTATATATATACAGCACTACAACGGCTGACATACCCGACCGCATACTTGAAGTGGCACCGCAAAGTCAAAAGCTACACAATCAGTCTCCAAGTCATCAATGACACGCTCATATCCCTAGTGTATCTAAGATGATTACTGAGTTTACGTAATCGATTTCGAGTGATTTTAATGTATTACATCATCACCTCGATGTATCTGATTTGGTCGTCTGAAAATGACGTATATCACAGTACACCCCACAAGATGATGTGTATATATATATATAACGTTATACATTATATGTTTCACTAGCGAAGATCCTGATAACGTGCCCCAGCTTCGTTCTCCAATGCGTCAAGGTTGACTTGGGACCAAGCTCCACGGCTGAATTGTTCCAGGACCACTGGACACCGATTTGGGCTTCGGTGCAGACACCCGTGTCCTACTTCTACTGTACTGTACAATTCGGTAGTCTCACAGGGGCCGCTGTGAAAAGTGTTCTATACTTCGACACTGCCTGGCAACCATCGAGGTTCATTTGATTGGGCAATTGTTCCACAATCCTTATATTACTGTGAGTCATCCACAATGGGAATCAGCAATGCCACCAATACTGCCAGGCAGTTGCCATACGCAGGCGCAGGTTGCTCGACTGCATACCTTCCAACTCAAGATCTATTTGTACCTCTCAACGGCCGATGGTTTCTGAAGCACTTGGCCTCACAAAAAGACGATAAGGTCCGGGACATCAAAGTCCTCAAGCATCTCCTGCGCAACCAAACTGTTGATTCGCGTAACCTGTAGTAGTTCCTGTCCCATCCTCTGCCCTTTTATCCCCGTGTGAACCACTGGCAGAACCACCGACTAATGCACGATTTTCGACTGTTGATGATAGCACCATCTTGCAACGGCAGTAAAAAAGGAAAAAGAAGCAGATGTTTGCATCATTCTGCCAATCATGCATATCTATATCCACCTGTGGATAACTCTACCCTCCCAGATCCTCTCCTGCGTCATCTGCTCCGTCAGCTGCAGCCGTTGCGTCTGCCTGTGACTTCCTCAAGCCATCAGCCGACCACCCCTGGGCGTCCTTCACAAGGTTCAGCGCTTCCATGCTGAATTTCGCCCCTTGGTGACGAAAAACAAACAGATAACTCCCTTCGACCCTGGTCTAGTTAAACCATCACCACAAATAATTGCAAGCTAGTCACGTTGACGTTCAGATCCTGATCGACCACGCAATTCTAGCAATGCCATGCATACGTCAGCCGCCCTCTTGCCACTCATCAAGCCGTTGCGTTGTTCAGTTTTGGCTTGCTTCAGTTCAGCATCAGCTTGGGCTTTTGCCTGATGCTGCGCTTGTGACAGTACACGACATTCGCCACGTGCCCCCAGCACTTGCTGAACACGATCCAATCCACCAACATCCTCATGAACGACAACCTCAGGCACTCGCAGGGTGGCACTTACAACCCAGGGTTTCAAAACAAAACCCAAGGTTTTTCTATTTCCACAAATTTCAAGACCATGCCCCCAAATGCTTTGATTTTATTAATGCGGTGGGTCCTCAAAAAGTGTTGCATTTCTGTCCAGTCTACTGGTCATGGATGCCCAAACACAAGCCCAAATACAACAAAAACGTATTATATGTTCACCAGTTCCAAGGGGGTCCAACCCCTGTTTTATATCATGTGTGCACACGGGTAAATCACGGGTTGAATATGGATTGAACACGGGTTAGAGAAAACCTGGTTATTTTCAAAATACACGAGGTTTAGCCTACAAACCCTGTGTATTCCTCAAGAAAACACGGGTTGACACGGGTCAATCACGGGTTGAACGCGGTTTGCTAGAGGGTTGAATTCCCGACCCGTACTTTTCCATGTTGGGGTTGCGTTGTTCTCTACTTCAAATGTATATGTAGATGTGGCTTCCTGACGGTAAGGCTGAATAGATGAAAATCTAAGAAACATATGACGAAACAAAGCAGGAGAAGCGTCGGAAGCAAGCACCACATCGAATTTGGACAGTTTGTAAGAAAACCCTGGTTTTTTGTGACAAACCCACGGTTTTTAGCGTGATCACAGCTAATCCCAGGGTTTTAATTTGCACCCGACAAATTTGTAGGATTTGGAAGCTAAGGGTATATATACATTTCTCTTGTCTATCTACCTATCTATCCATATCTATATACCTATCTATCCATATCTATATATTTGCCACACTCCACCACGTCCCCCGCGCAACCCAAGAACATGCAGAAATGCCCCCTGTTGCATGGGGCACACTTTCCTCACGTGCCGAAGGTCCGGCCCCAGAAGCTCTTTGACAAACTCAAAAGCCAATGGTCGGGACTTCAGAGTCATGGGGGGACGAAACTCGAGCGTCGCCATAATCCACAGATGCACGGTCACCCTATTACGCTCTGGGCCGCAACTTCAAACTCCTGCGGACTAGCAACATGAAGGCGCAAGTCAGAGATGAATCCAAGTTGTTGTGGTCCTACCGTCAGTCATGTCCGAAGTACCGGCCGCAATTACACCATTGTGAGAGGATGAAGGCAAAGCATGCTGTAGGAAACGGATAGCATATGATTGCCCTATGGCAATATATTTAGCAAATATACTTAGCAAATATACATAGATATATACATACATATATATATATACTGATTCACTCTTGTGACTGAGAACCTAGCGATGACGACGGGATCAACTTGATGGAGTTGTACATAACCTTTGTGAAGTTGCATGGCTGAAAGGCTCTCACCCATCAAATGCATCCAGCAGTTTGATTCAAAATCACAACTATCGCAGCATACCGCAAAGTTGATGGAATTGGGATGGATTGAGCTTTGACCACCGATTTCCTTCGATGCAAAACGAGACCCTGTCGCCAGATTGACTAGAGCCACTAGAGACTAGAGTTTGCTATGTTTGCCTGTGTCGTCCCTCTGGGACCATAACCTCTCCAGCGAAGTGCCTCACCTTGGTGAACCCCATCAGATTCGGGTATGTCGTTGGTTGACCACCCTTTCAGTCATTTTCGAGGTATGGGGCTGGCAGCCAAGGGACTCTTAATACTTCCAATCTCCCGAACCATTTATGAAGGCAAATCATCATAGCACTGAACGGGATGGTCCCCTTCTTTCGTTATTTGAACTTGGGTCCGCGCGCGCGCGTTTTACCTCTGGATTCGACTCCTCCGAGCGCGCGCGCGCGGACCCATAACATACACAACATGTGTTCAATCACTCCAATATTCACTTGCGTGTTTGGAGGTATTTGTCCTTGACATACTCCAATAGTATCGGTACATGAAATGTACATACATACATACATACGTACGTACATACATACAGACAGACATACAGACATACATACATACATGTTCTGTCTTCAGCAAAGGTTTTTGCCAACAAATCCAGATCTGCTGCAGGATCCCATTGTGGGAGGATGAAGGCAAAGCATGCTGTAGGAAACGGACAGCATATGATAGCCCTATGGCAATATATTTAGCAAATATTTAGCAAATATACATAGATATATACATAGATATATATATATACTGATTCACTCTTGTGACTGAGAACCTGGCGATGACGACGGGATCAACTTGATGGAGTTGTACCGCAACTTCAAACTCCTGCGGACTAGCAACATGAAGGCGCAAGTCAGAGATGAATCCAAGTTGTTGTGGTCCTACCGTCAGTCATGTCCGAAGTACCGGCCGCAATTACACCATTGTGAGAGGATGAAGGCAAAGCATGCTGTAGGAAACGGACAGCATATGATAGCCCTATGGCAATATATTTAGCAAATATACATAGATATATACATACATATATATATATACTGATTCACTCTTGTGACTGAGAACCTAGCGATGACGACGGGATCAACTTGATGGAGTTGTACATAACCTTTGTGAAGTTGCATGGCTGAAAGGCTCTCACCCATCAAATGCATCAAGCAGTTTGATTCAAAATCACAACTATCGCAGCATACCGCAAAGTTGATGGAATTGGAATGGATTGAGCTTTGACCACCGATTTCCTTCGATGCAAAACGAGACCCTGTCGCCAGATTGACTAGAGCCACTAGAGACTAGAGTTTGCTATGTTTGCCTGTGTCGTCCCTCTGGGACCATAACCTCTCCAGCGAAGTGCCTCACCTTGGTGAACCCCATCAGATTCGGGTATGTCGTTGGTTGACCACCCTTTCAGTCATTTTCGAGGTATGGGGCTGGCAGCCAAGGGACTCTTAATACTTCCAATCTCCCGAACCATTTATGAAGGCAAATCATCATAGCACTGAACGGGATGGTCTCCTTCTTTCGTTATTTGAACTTGGGTCCGCGCGCGCGCGTTTTACCTCTGGATTCGACTCCTCCGAGCGCGCGCGCGCGGACCCATAACATACACAACATGTGTTCAATCACTCCAATATTCACTTGCGTGTTTGGAGGTATTTGTCCTTGACATACTCCAATAGTATCGGTACATGAAATGTACATACATACATACATACGTACGTACATACATACAGACAGACATACAGACATACATACATACATGTTCTGTCTTCAGCAAAGGTTTTTGCCAACAAATCCAGATCTGCTGCAGGATCCCATTGTGGGAGGATGAAGGCAAAGCATGCTGTAGGAAACGGACAGCATATGATAGCCCTATGGCAATATATTTAGCAAATATTTAGCAAATATACATAGATATATACATAGATATATATATATACTGATTCACTCTTGTGACTGAGAACCTGGCGATGACGACGGGATCAACTTGATGGAGTTGTACCGCAACTTCAAACTCCTGCGGACTAGCAACATGAAGGCGCAAGTCAGAGATGAATCCAAGTTGTTGTGGTCCTACCGTCAGTCATGTCCGAAGTACCGGCCGCAATTACATCATTGTGAGAGGATGAAGGCAAAGCATGCTGTAGGAAACGGACAGCATATGATAGCCCTATGGCAATATATTTAGCAAATATACATAGATATATACATACATATATATATATACTGATTCACTCTTGTGACTGAGAACCTAGCGATGACGACGGGATCAACTTGATGGAGTTGTACATAACCTTTGTGAAGTTGCATGGCTGAAAGGCTCTCACCCATCAAATGCATCCAGCAGTTTGATTCAAAATCACAACTATCGCAGCATACCGCAAAGTTGATGGAATTGGAATGGATTGAGCTTTGACCACCGATTTCCTTCGATGCAAAACGAGACCCTGTCGCCAGATTGACTAGAGCCACTAGAGACTAGAGTTTGCTATGTTTGCCTGTGTCGTCCCTCTGGGACCATAACCTCTCCAGCGAAGTGCCTCACCTTAGTGAACCCCATCAGGTTCGGGTATGTCGTTGGTTGACCACCCTTTCAGTCATTTTCGAGGTATGGGGCTGGCAGCCAAGGGACTCTTAATACTTCCAATCTCCCGAACCATTTATGAAGGCAAATCATCATAGCACTGAACGGGATGGTCCCCTTCTTTCGTTATTTGAACTTGGGTCCGCGCGCGCGCGCGTTTTACCTCTGGATTCGACTCCTCCGAGCGCGCGCGCGCGGACCCATAACATACACAACATGTGTTCAATCACTCCAATATTCACTTGCGTGTTTGGAGGTATTTGTCCTTGACATACTCCAATAGTATCGGTACATGAAATGTACATACATACATACATACATACATACGTACGTACATACATACAGACAGACATACAGACATACATACATACATGTTCTGTCTTCAGCAAAGGTTTTTGCCAACAAATCCAGATCTGCTGCAGGATCCCATTGTGGGAGGATGAAGGCAAAGCATGCTGTAGGAAACGGACAGCATATGATAGCCCTATGGCAATATATTTAGCAAATATTTAGCAAATATACATAGATATATACATAGATATATATATATACTGATTCACTCTTGTGACTGAGAACCTGGCGATGACGACGGGATCAACTTGATGGAGTTGTACATAACCTTTGTGATGGCGATGGCTGGCGGTCTCTCGCCACTTGTTGGTTTTCACCAAGAAACTGCAATCATGAATCATGGTTAAATATGGGGACATATGGGAAAATCTATTCCAAACATATGGGAAAAGACATGAAAATACCTGCTGTGAAGTTCTGCTGCATTGAACTTTGAACTATTCTCTGGAATGTCGTCATGATATGAGTTGCAAACCACCCAATAAGTGAACCGGGATGCACCACCAGTTTTTGGTCGCTGAACCTATTACATCCTGTTTCAAATCTGGTTCCATACCCAGTGGTAAGTTCCATAACAAAACCTGGTGAACAGAGGGCTGTAGTTTGGGACATGATGCATTGTTGCGATATGTACCATATTGTACCCCACTATGCTCCAATTTTTGTGGCGCCAATGGACCAGCAAGCCTTGCATGACAAGATCATCTCTCATTCATGTTCCAGTGGGGTGGGGTGGGTGGGGTGGGGTAATAACGTTCATGTTCTTGTGCACACACAGGCACAGCAACCTCATCATCTTTCTTGCTGTCCAGCAGACACAGGCACTCCTCTTTCATGATCAGTTACCGGTGGGTTGGGGTGGGGTGGGGTGGGGTAATAATGTTCATGTTCCTGGGCACAGCAACTTTATCATCTTTCTTGCTGTCCTGCAGACACAGGCACTGCTCATTCATGATCAGATACCGGTGAGGTGGGGTGGGGTGGGGCGGGGTAATAACGTTCATGTTCCTGTGCACACACAGGCACAGCAACCTCATCATCTTTCTTGCTGTCCTGCAGACACAGGCACTGCTCTTTCATGAACAGTTACCGGTGGGTTGGGATGGGGTGGGGTGGGGTAATAACGTTCATGTTCTTGTGCACACACAGGCACAGCAACCTTATCTTTCTTGCTGTCCAGCAGACACAGGCACTGCTCATTCATGATCAGTTACCGGTGGGGTGGGGTGGGGTGGGGTGAGGTGGGACAATAACGTTCATGTTCCTGTGCACACACAGGGACATTTACGCTGCGGGTATATAACCCTTCGCCGAACGTTAAGATAAAGGAGGATCAGCACGCTGCGCCTTTACGTGATGATGATGATGATGATGATGATGGTGGTGATGGTGATGATGGTGGTGATGATGGTGGTGATGATGGTGATGATGATGATGGTGATGGTGATGGTGATGATTATGATGATGATGATGATAGATGATTGATGATAGATGATAGATGATAGATGATAGATGATAGATGATAGATGGTAGATGACGATGACGATGACGATGGTGATGATGATGATGATGACGATGACGATGATGATGATGATGATGATATGGCCTTAGACGGGAATGAAGATCATGATGATCAGGCGCGTTCCAAAGCGACGCATGAGACCGCGTTCGAAAGCAATGCTTTTGAACGCGTTCCAAAGCAAGTACCAAACCATATTTGAGTGTGTCTCAAAACCTCTAAAGTATCCCCAATTCCAGTGGATTCTCCTCGTTTTTTCCATTTAATGGCCACAGACAGACCACTTTTCTGGCGTTGATTCTTCTTGATCGTCGGTCCTTACCAACAAGTTATCACTTTTAGACTTCACCGACTTCACCCCAATTTTTAGAGTCATCCCATTCCCATCACTACAGGCTGGTGTTCGAACGGAGAAGACCCGCGCGCCTTTTCGGGCTGCATCCTCACTCGATCTCCCACCTCACAGCCAGAAAACGGATGTCGAAAGCTGGATCTGGTTTCAAAATATCCCACAGAGGTTGGCTGTGCGGCTGTGCATAATCCCATGATTTCAAAGCAATTTTTGTTGCTTTCCAGGGATTTCTTTGGCCATCCAAACAGTTCAGAAGTTCCTTTCAATGCGATTGGCTGGTTGTAATTTACTGAAATTTTTGGAAGTGCCAATGGCTGGTTGGTGGATTCAACACCCCTGCAAAAATACCGATGTCATTTCTGATCAGCATCCACTTTGGACGGATGGAAAAATACAAGTTGTTGAAACCATCAGTCGTATTATATGTATATATATATGGTTTATACATTAATATACATTATAATTATAATACATCTGTATAAATACGTGTATATATATATATACGTATATAATATACAAATTTCCTCCTGTAGTCCCATGATCATCACTGAAAACTTCACTAAAGCAGCGCCACCTGAAAGCTGGCCATCTGCATGAAGTCTGCTTTGGATGCCACCGTGCTGCAAGGCGTCCTGGTTGGCAAACACCTCATGGCAGTAGCTATTGAACCCATTTAGAAATCGTTGATTTACCTATGAAAAATGGTGATGTTCCACTGTTCCATGATTATTTCATAGTTATGTTGAGTTTACCAGAGGGGAATGCCCATAGTCCCCCTCTTCCGATTCTTGATGATGTTTCTTCTAGTCCCCAGTAAACAATGCCATGTCCATCCAATTATGTATGGCTTACCGAAAATATTGTCATCTTCGTGTAGAGTAGAGTTAGTCTGCAGCTGGCGTGTCTAGGGGCATGAAATGGATTTGAATGTTGATTAGTTGATTCTCATTGTCCCACTCTTCAATGGCCATTTATACCCTATTTTCAGAATTGTTTAGAACAATAGCCCACTAAATAATATGCTAATATGCTAATGATATCCCATGAATATCCCATTACCCTCTGGTAAACTAACATAACTATGGAAAATCACCATTTTTAATGGGAAAATCCACTATAAATGGCCATTTTCAATAGCTATGTTAAATTACCAGAGGGTAACTTCCAAGAATGACCCAGCCATTGTTGTTGTGGGCCCCCAAGTCTGTTTTTCAGCCCTGTCTGTCAGCCTCCAGTCTTCACTGCGCGGCGACACCCATCCTGGCCCCTGGCGTCTGGAAATCACCAAGGGGGCTCAATCATAATTATGATACCCTCTGGTAAACTAACATAACTATGGAAAATCACCATCTTTTATGGGTAAATCCACTATAAATGGTCATTTTCAATAGCTATGTTAAATTACCAGAGGGTATAATTAGTTTGGGATATACTACCTGAATAGTTTGGGGTTAGTATAAGTTATACTGCTATGTGACATATGTCTATGTTATACTACCTAAGTCTGTTAGCCCATCTTTTCTTCCTCAAAAAGGATTATGATTATAGGTACAATAACCTCCAGCAAGGTACTTAGTAGATCGTAGCAACGGGAAAAGCCATGGTAATTCATGGTACCTTCAAATCTGCGGTGAGCAGGGTTCAAAAGCCTCGGCTTTTACCATGAAACACTGCTTGGTTAAGAACGGGATTCCCAGTTCATGGATGAACAGATTCTCACCAATATATTGGATTATATGAAGGTTGCCAAAAATGCTGGTACCCCCAAATCATCCAAGTTAATTAGACCATTTTAGTATTTTTATTGCCATGGTTTGTGGATCCACCATTTTAAGAAACCACCACATTGGGTAGTATAACCTGAAACTAATCATCCTTGCACTGCTACCCGCCTTGAAGGGGTTGAAGTCATCCGCCCACTCAGACATTGCCTGCAGATCGTGGAATGAGTTCCCAGCGTTTCTGATCGTTTCTTGTGCCAATATGAGACAAACATCATCCTTAAATAACCCGTTTTTTAACCACATCCCAGTGGTTTTTTCCTCATTTTGTATACGCTCCAGTGTCATCAAACGTGGCGTGGCTGGAAAATCCTTCATTTAGTTCAATGGTTTTCTCAGCTATACACCTCCATTTTTGGAGGATTTTCCAGCCAGCCACGTTTAATGACACCGGTGGGACCCAAATAGGCTATATCACATATTGTTGGTTATAAACTCACACAATATCCCTATTGTAATCCCATTAATACCCCATTATAATCCCCATAGCTCTACCATTTTCCAGTTGATTATTGGTAGTTTAACCACGCAGCCCGCTGCCTTAGGACCTTTAGGTGCGGATGCTAAGCGTACAGACTGTGAATGCAACCTGTCAGGCTGATGGGCAGTTTTGGGACCCCGAAATCCGCTGCAAACCGAAATGGGAGCTATAGGCTATAGGTTATTCTTTCGCCCTTGCGTTTGGGTCCTGTTGTACCCAATGCTATGTCATGGCGTTTTGTGCGCAAGAAATCCGGCTTCAATAGACTCTGCCATGCTGCAATCACCATTTCCAAGGGCAAAATATTGTAAATTCGTCCTGGGCAAATGCAAATCATTTGGCTTCAAAGGCTATGAAGCTTTCTGGTGCAATGAACATCCATAAATCCCAGCTGGTCGCGGCCTTGAGTTCGGCTGATGGCCTTTTCGGCAACTCCTTGGCGAGCGTTTCGAGGGGTTTGCCACAAACCAGTTGGGATGGCTCCAAAACCACCCATAAATTGGAGATGATGGGGAGTTTATGGCAATATTGGGTTTAACATGGTTGATAATCTCCATAATCTCCATAATTATGGCTCCAAACCCATGTTTATGGAGATTATGGAGATGATTGGGGATGGTTGATAATTAGGTTTAACATGGTTTAACCATTTTTTTCGACCTACAAGGATCTGTAAATTCGACTGCTGATCCTCTGCTGAACCAGGATCCTGAAAAAGCCTCTTTTTTCGGTATGGATAAGTGTGGGCTATCCAAAAATCCAACATGGCCATGGGAAGAGATTCTCCACTTCGGAAACTTCCAGCAGTCTATCGACATTCAGTTTGTGCGTGCTGAGCGTGACTCGACATACACTCAAGAAACAGCGCAAAACATTGTTGTGTAATTACCATGTTAAATTGTTTGATGACCCAAGTATTACCATGTCATTGTTTCATGACCCCACTATTGTGGATTGTCACATGCGGCCGGCCATGGCCGGCCATGTCTGTGGTCTATATTCAAGGCATATCAAAAAGTCTTTCCTCAGCAGGAGACAGTTGCCGAGGCCGCTACAAACTTTTCAAAAAGTTTTGCTTTCGCTTCAGTCTCTCCTGCACGCTGCTTCAACGGTGCAAAGTTGTGTCTCTGGTGGATGTCGCAGCCATGATGACACCGGAGGCGACTGTAAATCTATGGATCATCTATGATTATCCCATGATGATCCCGAAAAAAAACCATACAAAAACCATACCAAACTACCATTGAACATCATTGAACCACACAATGCCTTATGAAACTACCATAGAAAAATCATATAAATCATACAAAACCATACTGGACCTACCACGAAAGCCCCATGGGGCCCCCCATCCCCACCGAGATCGTGAGCTGCGCCACAGTGGCTTCGGCCGACTTCGGGGAGCGGCTCTCGTCGCGCCCGCAGTCAGCCTTGGATCACGCCATTTTAGGACACCAAATGTGCATGGCGGCATGGGTCAAAACCTAATAGAATAGGACTGTATATATATATATATATCATAGATATATCATAGAATTTCATATATCCATGTACTCCATTCATATCCCACGATTTATGATATATAGTTTATGGCGAGTTGGTCCTTGAAATTTCCTCCAAAACAGTTGAAATCCTTGTAGATCAGGTGTATATTGTTTGAATATAGCGGTGGTGTATCTGAACATGATATGTATATCTAAATACCCCCCCCTATACCCGCCTAAATTGCCACTTTAGTGGGGAAAGGGAACATATTATTATTATTGTTATTATTATATTATTATTATATTATTATTATTACTATGATTATTATTGTTATTATTATTATTGTATAACCAGTACATATAGAGTGATGAAGCCAAAAACAGGGGTTGCAGTTATTCACTTGGGCCACTTGGGGTTGCAGTTGAGGCTACTTCTATGAGTACAACTATGGTCCTTCGATCAGCAAATGGTGAAATTATTGAAATTGGTTATCCTCCAGTGTCCTCAAACGCTGGGAAATCCCTCACTAAAGGTGATTTTCCCAGCTTTTTGAACCTCCCGTGTTGATAGGGATTGTCCAGTCACGGAGATGATTACCCGAAGGTACCCATAGATCCAGAAAATACAGGGAATCGATATTATGACATATACAGTGTATATATATATATATACATATGCAAAATAAATGAGTTGTTCTTTCACAACCATTCCAGTAATTATGGGGATGAACATTTTGTCGATTCTGAATGGAAGTTATCCACAAATGAAAACAGGTGATGTCTCATGGTTGTAATGGAACAAATGATCATAAAAATATGAATTATATTATATTATGTTATGTTATATTATATTATGATATATTATATTATATTAATATATATATATATATACATGTGTATTATATATATATATACATGGAAGTTGTACAACCAACAGAAGATTCGTTTTAATTTGCAACTGATTGGGAGTCAAGGTGCCAAAATTCGAGACTTCGTGTGCAAGAGATGTAGGTAAAATTAGGCAAAAATGATGCCATCTCTCAACAGCTGCCACAAATACCCAGCCAAACCACTAGGGGAACTGTCGTCCGACCAGACATGGGTAGTGAAACACCAAACCACCCCAAATTTGGCTTTTTATTCACATCTCAAGCAAACAACATTCTGTTGAAAATCGGTTCATCTCTGGCCCTTAAATCACCATAAATCACCATCTGGTGATTTAACGTAGCCTTCGGAATCACTGTTTTTTCTAGATAATTTACCTCTTAGACTACGAGAAATACAGATAATATATAATAATATGCACATATATAAAATATACATATAATATGATGCAGTTATGATAATATATATATATAATATGATAATATATACAGTATATATTATATGAGGCTACCCTCAGCTCCCAGCCATCCCAGCCCTTGCCGTTACCAGGGGACGAAGGCGTGGAAGGTCCCCCGTTTGATCACGAAGAACTCCTGTCCCACGTCGCCACTTTGGGCCACCACTGAGCCCTGCGGCGGACCAAAAATGAGCCAAATGGAAAAATGTGAATGCGAATGTGTATGCATTGCTCATACCATTGGGTGTGGAACTCCTTTACGAAAAGGACTAAGGACATGCTGACGGGAACAGAATCAGCCCAAAAAAGACCATGTTCAGATGGAAAAAAACCCAACAGACTGCAACAGACTCGACTTCTCTTCATGGAAGTTGGGAACAAGCCACCAGGCACCTTGGGCACGATCATAGGAACTGCTCCCTGGGTCCAAGTCAGGGAAGATTTTACAGGAAAACCGGAAGCAACTGTAGGGAAAATCACGATGAACCAATGGATTTTGGGAATATGTTCCATATTTTGGACAGACAAACACACATATTTGGGCCTGGGGTTCACCCTGGGGTTCCACAACAGGCCACACAATACCGGCTGGGCATCCAAGTAGCGGCTGCGATACTGTGCATCACCTGGTTGCTGACCTCGGATCCGAAAGCATCAGCTGAAAATCTGTTGATGTCCCGCATAAAATGGAAAATAATGTTGCTATCAGTTTGATGATGATGATGATGATGATGGTTTATCATGGCTTCATCACTCCAACCATTCTCGGCCAGCCACCCAGTTCCCAACTGCGACCCAGAAACGTCGTGCAAAGCCCGGAGGTTGACGTTGTTTTTCAGAGCGGTAAGAAGAAAGGCCTCGGCTGCACGCTTGGTGTTTCTTGAAATGGAAAGAGAATAACGGTTTCGCCCAACATTTAGCTGCAGCCACAATAAAACAAAGTGGTATATGTGGGAGTATTTGGTTTTCCCCTATTTCAAGAAACAAAAATAAAATAAAAAACCATGTCTTGCTGTTAGAGAGTCGGTATGTTGCGACCCTTCCCGGCCTGTTCTTGAGGTGTTTTTTCGACGGCACTCATGGTTTGCCACGAGGGATCGCGCGATGGACCGCGATCCACAGTCAGTGCGGGCCGCTTGGGAAAGAAAAGTTTGTCCTACGGCCAAGTGTTCACAGCATGACATGAGAAAGCTCACTGGTGTCCTTTCCAATCTCGGAAAACATAGGTTTGGAATGGTTTGGATCAGTTTGGTCCTACCCAGTGGTGCAAACTGAGTGAATTGCCCGGCACTTTTCCCATCAACCAATTACAGCCCAGTGGTTTTGACAAACTCCGGCAGGCGTCAAGCGTGGGATGAACACATGCCGCGCCATCAAACTCTACTGTGACTACCGACATGAATCGGTCCATAGTTTTGATTCTGTTGTAGGTAAGCATCATGAATCATGGAGAAGAACATATTGGAAATGTACACTAATGATATATATATATATTATAGTAATATATATTATATACATTATATAATTATCTTAAATATACGTATGTCGGAATCAAAATGTACCCTTTATCAGATGTCGTGTATGTTGAAACTTCGGCCTGCACTCCCCTGCTTCCCGTCTGTCCTTGAGACCTGAGGCATCAAAGACCTGGCGGCAAAGAATGCGGTGCACTGTCGATAGTTTTTTTTTAAAATGATATCTATATATAATATAATATAATATAATATAATATAATATAATATAACTTAATATAATATAATATAATATAGTATAATATAATATAATATAATATATAATATAATATATAATATAATATAATATATAATATATAATACAATATAATATATAATATAATATATATTATATAATATATAATATAATATATAATATAATATATAATATAATATATAATATATAATATAATATATAATATAATATATAATATAATATATAATATAATATATAATATAATATATAATATAATATATAATATAATATATAATATAATATATAATATAATATATAATATAATATATAATATAATATATAATATATAATATATACTATATAATATAATATAATATAATATAATATAACATAATATAATATAATATGATATGATATCATATCATATAATATAATGTAATATCATATCATATAATATAATACAATACAATACAATACAATACAATATAATATAATATAATATAATATATAAAATATAATATATACCCCCGAAAAAGTGCCCATTTCTATCGGTCAAGTCCCCTTTTGGGGTGGTTAAAATGTCTTTGTCAAGTGGCCCTGCGGTCCAAATCATGTTGTTTGCAAGTTTAATCCCTATTCTTGTGCGTCAACTCCGAGCTTCTGGTGCTACATAGTGTGTTTCCACCAATTTTGTTCAAATCTACTCACCTCATGTTTGGTGTTGAAGGCACATGCATCTGTGTGTTTGTGTGTGTGCCTCAAAACGCCAAAATCCCAATGTCTTTTGGAAGCTAAACCTCAAATTTAGTGAAATGTCCACGCTTTTCTGGTGAAATCCTTATGTTTATGGCTTAAAAATTATGTTTTCCTGGCAAAAAAATCGCACTGATTCGTGGGAAAATCCCGATTTTGGTTGATGAAATCGCTTAAATCCACGCTGCTTCACCATGTTTCATCCATCTGCGCCTTCCGTGACATGGACAGAGTCACCAGCATCTCTGGGCCATCCGCTACCACCGAGCCTGGGCCCATCACAACCATTGGGGGTCGGATTGAACAAGTGGAAAGCCATTGTTTGTTAAATGATGTTACTGTAAATGATACCCTCTGGATCCCTCTGGTATATAAAAACAGTTTGACCCTGAAAATCAACCATTTTGAGTGGAAACGAATCGTCCAACCCCTATCTGGCAGGGTCTATGTGAATTTACTGGAGTGAATATGGGAGGCAAAAGCTGTAATTTTTCGGAGCCATTCTTGGAAATGTGAAGATAGGAGAGAGGGTTCGAGTCGGTTCGAGATTTGAGAACCATTGAAACCCCTAGGAAACCCTATATGAGCCACAAGCCAGTCACTTCAAGATAGCAGGTGCTCATGGATGTTGGTACCCCCATTCAGATGGAAGTTTTGACAAATTCCATCAAATTCCCATATATCAAATCGACAAGAAGTATGCAAGTATCGATAACTACAGAAATTGACTATACAATTTCTATTTTTCTATGCACCAAAACAAAAATAGAAACAACCACCAGCGACGCCCGGCAGTTGTTCACGCGCTCGGCCACTAGGGTGTGACCTGAGTCGGCTGGTTCCAACCCGGATGCGCAAAAAATGTTGTGATCTTGGCTTGCGATTTATCGATCTATCATGGTTTATGGCTCTGTCACGGCTCGATTTTTCAGGGGTCAATAGAATATCCGAATATCCATGTGCCAATCCTCAAGAAACACACAATTTCATTTGCATTTTGACCTGTTCTGCCCCTTATATAAATGAATATAAATGACTGTTTCAACCGGCTTTGGGAAAACACCTCGGAATTCAAAAAGGGGGGCCGCCTCCAAAGTAGTCGCCCGCAATGAGCGTAGCACGGACATGCTCCTGCAGCGGCAGCATGCCGATTTGACAAAGACGTTGGAACACGGGGGTGTGTCTGAAAATAGTGTACCCCTAAACCCAATGGTTAATGATCATTATCCCTATTAAATGGCTATACCCTATTTTCAGACAAACCCACAGGAGTTCGATCCTCATCCACCACAACCACCGTCCGGTGAAGCTCCTTGCCCTCAAAGTCGGTGACGATCACCGAAGCCCTACCGGACTGAATGAGATAGAAGGCACGACCCACCTAAGCCATCTGACAGGGGAACGACCCAAAACCTGCCAGGATGGCTTTCCTACTGAATCCTACTGAAAGCACCCATCCACTGTGGGAATTTCATGGAATTGGACCTTGGAGGTTTCATAATTCCTTTGCACATCACTTCAGTGCGAACTGGTCACCTACAAGCCAACCATACGACAGGTCGCAGCCGTCAAACGACCCTTTCACCAACTGAGTTTGCCAACTTCTTCTTGTCGTACCAGCCTTTCGCCTGGCCTGAGGCAGGTTTCTGCTGCTTGTTTCCCAGTTTTCTGCTGGGCTTGGCCGGGGTCATCACCTTTCCAAGCCATGTGGAATTCCTAAGGATTACAAAACGGTTCACCTACTGGGCTGGATATTTCAGGGTTCCTTACTACATTTCCTCTATGTAAAAATCACCTTAATTTACCACTATGCAATTGCCCACCAAAAGGTCCTGTTTGACCCCTTAGTTCACCATGGGAAAGGATCAAGAATTATCAAGACTGTATCTGATTCCCGGATTCCCCCTATATCATGTATGAAATGTATTCAACACATCAACCCATACCAAGCCCCTTCCATTCACAGATCTCACAGTTCGGTACCTCCAACTTTTCACTTTCAAGTCTCGCGCCAGCTTCGGTAGCCTCGTTGGGTGAAAAGGGGGTGATCTGCAAAAATGTGTTTCACAAGCAAAAATGAATAATGTTCGGGTGCCATTAATAAACCCCTCATTAAAAAAAAAAAAAAACATTATATCATATAACATATGTATATAGATAGTATAGATAATATATTATAATATATGCACTATAGAAAAATCACGAAAAAAATTGTCGTGTGCGTCATTGAACCATCCATTTGGGAGGCTCCTTATTTGAACCATAACCACTTGGAATCAGCATTGCAGAGAAAAAAAGCGTTCCGATATTTGTATGACCCACTGAAAAGCTTACCTGCAATGGCTAACGGCAGTCGATGGTAGGGGATGGGAGGACAACTGTTGATGGTCAGCTGAAATCGGTTCCCTTTTACTTGCCGCTTACTCTGGACATCATTCTGATTCAGCCAGAAATATATTCTCAACACAGTCTATGGGGCTAAAATTGATGACCCTGTTTTTAAGCTCGAGGTTTTCTTTGTAGCGCTTCCCGTGGTGTGACACCACGGTCAGCCCATCACCCGTGGTGACCGTGACGAGCAGCTCGCAGCTGGGAAGTTGTCGCCTAAAGAGAGGGACCTGAGCGGCTGATGGCTACTGATGGTGCAAAAAAATCTTGAAGGGGGGAAGGTTTGTTCTGCCAGACGCATTTGTCTAGACATTTGATTTCTCTACATATGTCTAGAAGTTGACGAAGAGTATTCTGAGTTCAAGATGCCCTTAAAACATTCAATTCTTGATGGAGTTCCCATTAAACTAGATAAAAAGCTCATATGAGCCATGGTCAATACTCACTATATGGTTGATGGTCATCCAATCCATAATAAGGATCCTTATAATGGTTATTAAAAATCCCTATGAACCATTGGATGACTAGCCCCCATTAATGGTTATTAACCATGAGTATTGACCATAGCTCATATGAGGAGGACACCTACTGGGTGCCCCCTACCGACCGCAGAAAGGCAACGGTGGTCTCGAATCTGCGGCGTTCCTGTGGAGGTCGAAAATGGTCGACCAAGGGGTGGATTATTACAGAATTATATGGATACAATATAATAGGTTATATATATAATACCAGTGGTGTTATTAAAAATTACTATTATTACAGAATTGTAAATAGATGACAATAGGAATGAGAATAATGATGATGATTATAGAAAATTGGTTGCCATGAAATACTATACAAAATATGACTATTCTCACCAGCGGAATGGATTGGAATGGAATCTCCTATTTTCAGACAAGCCCAGCAAAAAGGAGATGCGGAGGATGATTGAAAATATGCCATCCATGCCATCCATGCCATCCATGCCATCCATGCCATGTGGTAAATCCAATAATTATAGATCATCATCGACCCATTCTTCCATGACCAATTTTTGATCCAATGTTGGGCCCTTTTTTGGACAGTGTAACACCTCAATGATCAAGGAAATCCGGCACCCCCACACCTCTTCGTTGTCGCAGTCCTGAGAGAAATAGGACCACAACCTTAGTAAGCCATGGCGGTCAAGGACGACAACTCCACTGCACTGGTCACAGCCCTGCAGCAAATGGGATAAGCCGCATTTATATCTGAATTTAACCACTTACTAATTGGGATGCGCACCCAAGTACCCCTCAGGTTCGTGAAGGTGGCAGCTTCCGAAAGGTCTGATTTTCGACGAAAAATGGCCATGTTTAGTACTACACTGTCCTTGTGGACTGTCAATCGCCCTCTTCCCAGGCAGAAACTTGGGCCCTCCAACCCCTGGAAGCATCCGCACGTCCTGATGCCATCGGGGCCGTTTCTTTGGATCCCTCAAAATCCACTGGAAATCCCGTTCTTGGCCAACTGTTTCTGTTGATTTTCCATCCCGATTTGACCAATGGATGGATGAAAATAAAAAAGCGTCGATCCAAGTACCCTCCCGTTACGGGAAACGTGGCACTGGAAAATCACCAGATATACACCTCCATTTGTCGATGTCCCAGCGGGCTACGTTTAATTACCAAAGGGTACTGTATCCCCATTGTTGGTTAAATCATGTTAGATCCCATTAAACCCCATTCAATCACATTTGTTGGTTAAATCTCATTAAACCCCATTAAATCCCATTAAATCACCATTTTTTATGGATCTTGAATGGTTAAACCGCCATTTTTTATCGCAGAAAATTCAGGAACCTGCCGCGCCTCATGGGAAGCATCGACATGCTGGACTTGGTGTGGATGTAGCTCCTGCGTTGCAAAATCTTGGCTGGAGAATCACCTATGAATTGCCTATGTTTACGTAAGATTTATAAATGTTTATCCCTAAGATTGTCTGGATGTTTGGAAAATCATTTATAGATGATGATCATTGATTATCCCAATATTGTTTTTTTTGAAAATCAGCCAAGTTGTAGATGAGTATCAC
>CAMXCT020003668.1:952500-960000 GCA_947184155.2 Cladocopium goreaui | reverse complement strand
GCTATTTCGCCCAGGGGCATGGGCTCCAATTGCTTCAATAGCCCCACCCCAACCCCCGGCCAACAGCCGAGGCGCTGCATGTCCGGCACGAAGCCCGTGTACTCCCCCGCAGCGCGCATGGTGCTCACTTCGCCGCGCGACACGCTTGGAGCCTGCAGGGATTTCACATAGGAACTCGAACTTTGCTTACAGAAATAAGGGCTTAACTCAAGGCTGAAGCAACAAAAATCAGAGGTTTAATAAACAAGAGGAAATTTACTGCAACTTACAAAAACGGAAGTCTAAGTGACTAGAAGTTGTGGGTTTCGTGAACCAAGATGCAGATTTCGCCAATGCGTTTTCGGCCGACTGCCCGCACGATTTCATCCATTGCCATCTACAAGTTTCCTCAGAAATATTGGGGTTTCCATAGATGGTGGTACCCCCAAATGGATGGTTTACAATGGTAAATACCATTAAAATGGATGATTTTGGGGGTACCCCTATTTCAGGAACCCCCCATATTGTCAAACAAGTTTTTGAGAAAATCCAGCCGCGCCTGTGGGCCAACAAAGGCGCTAGTGGCCGCCAAAGCAGCCAACAAGCCCACGATCAACACCTCAGGGAGAATAGAGGTACGAGTGGGATGTTCCTTGAAACTTTCATTCGTGGTGTTTTTTGGGGGTCATGGGAGAAGATGCTACAACCGGTCCGTTCCATTTAATTAATTTGGGGAGTTTGTATACAAAATAATCATGTATCTATCAGAGTCTATCATCATACATGTCTCTTTTTCCGTCAGATCAGATCAGGCATCCTGTCAAAAAGAAATGGCTAGAGGCTCTGCAGAAGTATCATAGTTCCCAAGTTCTCGTGGCGAAACAAACAACTTCTGCACTAGATATGTTGGCACAGATCATCTCTATCTTCAATTTGTTTTGTCCCAACAAAGGTTATATGTTCAGCTCCAGACATTCCCAAACAATAGAAGTTGAGGATCCAAGAGCCGTGAGTGTGTTGAATCACCCAGAGTCTCTGTTGATTCCGGAAACTACAAACTTCCAATCGGCTTTTTCTAAAAATGAAGTATGCAGGATGTCCCAACCGATGGGTCTTCTAGATTTTTTTTTGTGGTTCGCATGAGGCTTATGTCGGAACCTATATTTCTATATATTTCTGGTTCCATCCAAAGCCTCAAATCCTTTCACTGCAGTCACGTCGCCAAGCCCCTCATCGAACGAGAGTTTGCCATCGCTGTCGTTTTGCGCGCCCTAAAAATTGAAGTAAAAAAGCTGCGAACGGATCGGAGATGATCGGAATCTGGGACCCTCCTGACCCTGCCATAAGAGCGGGCTTCCAAGTGTGCTGCACTCACCACACAACCACGCGAACCCAAACGCACTTTTCGTCGCGGTGGCTGCGCGGTTCGTTTGAGCTTTGGCACTGTGGAGACGTGTAGGGTGTAAGCCAATATTGCTCTTTTACAAGCAAGTTTTGATGTAAATCCAGGCTGATTTGAGCATGAGAAAGATACATGCGCAATAACCAAACACAAATCGATGTTGTGTAAAGAAAAAACTCTGACTTTCTGGAAAGTCTACTAATGACCTTGGAGAAATGGAAAATAGCTAGCTCCAAGCTGAAAAGGTTCAGCAGCTTCACTTCTCTGTAAGCTGCTGACGACTACTATTGATACACTTTCTGAGAGTCCCACTCACTTCCACCAAGGGTCAAGGCCGGTGCGGAAGTCCTGCTCAGTCCATGGGCTCAAGGCCAACTTGCCCTCAATGGTGGTGGTGTGAGCCAAGGCCAAGGACAGTGGGGCAGGGCCACGCACCACCTTGCCGTTCTCGTCGTACTGGGAGCCATGGCAAGGGCAGCAAAACTTGTTGGCGGCCTTGTTCCATGGAACGACGCAACCAAGGTGAGTGCACACGGACAGGAGAGCGAAGTCCTTGATGTTGTCCGGGGTGGAGATCAGGTAGAAGGGCTCGCCCTTCAATCCCTGCACCAGCTCACGGTCGTTGTCCTTATGGCCCTTCACCCAGGCCTCCAGGGTCACGGGATTGCCATCGACATCTCCCGCAAGTTGCGCACCACCGCCACCACCTGCCACAGGAGGCACGAAGTACCAGAGGTAGCAACCCAAAGCCACCAAGACGGGGATGCCGGCGGTGGTCACCAGGACGAAGTTCATCAGCTGTCGGCGCCTTATGTGTGACTCGAAGCTCTGAAGTAGAACAACAATGAGACCCAAGGCCCTACAAACACACATGACATCAAACCGGAAGGGTCAACCACAAAAAAGTTGGGGAGATACAGGGTCTTCCCAATGATGTATATCTCTCTGGGTATGTGTGATTCCGGGCATCCAGATATTCTTGATGAAAAAAGGCAGTCTTCCTTTTGATAGTCTCGTACCAAGGATGATGTCCCTCATTTCTTCCCCGGATCTATTGGGTGTTTCTTCAGCAAGGCACTGCATGTCTGGCACGAAGCCTGTGTACTCCCCGGCCGCACGAAGGGAAGTGTTCAACTCGCGGGAGGTGTTCGACACCTGGAATCAGCATGGCATAGCATGGCTATGTTTGACAGCTTAGAAAATAGGCTAAGTAGCAATCAAGATGGGGCACCGCCTTGTTTGTCAGGTACATTATTATTCCACACGTTGGTTAAAGTCCCTATGAATCCCTGGATAAACAGTCCACTGGCTGCTGGGAAAACTGATCAGGGTCAAAAAAACTGCTATCATCATCTCCAGGACAAAACTTTGGCTACACCTGCCTGACTGGTCTGGTTCTGAATGATTGGAATTCATGGATGAGTTCCCACACAAGCATTTACAGTTAGTTCATGTAGAATTGTTACCGCGAAGAGCAGTATGTTTCTATGTGTTTCTTATCATTCCTGTGATGATTGGAGTCATGATTGGTCATGAACTTACTATTCATATTCACATTCTGTTGTTCTGACTGCCACATTCGGTGAAATCACCCTGTTTTCCTCGGCCTGTGGAGCCACAAAGGTGTAGCTTAGGCCGCAAATAGCTAGGGTCACCAGCAGGGCCTGAAGCAAAGATTTTTACATGGGGTTTAAGTGGATTTAATGAGATTCAATGGGTTTGGATTTAATGATATTTTACTGGGATTTAAGTGGGATTTAAGTGGATTGAATAGAATATAAATAGGATATGAGTGGGATTTCATGGAGGGTGTATGAAGGGATCCACTTGAATATCAATCTTATTTAAGGATGTTGATGGAATATAAAGTGGCTTTCAGGTATTTAGTTATAATAGGATATTGATCGAAGGAAGTTTGGAAGTCAAACTTCCGACAATATGGGCAGATGAAAAGCAGAGATGGGAAGAGTCAGAGAGAAGAGAAGAGTAGAAGAGAGAAGATCAGAGAAGAGAAAGAATCAGAAGAAAGAAGATGCAGATGCGCGAAAAGGTAGGAAAGTTGCGAAACACTGTGTTTTTCCAATGATTTGTGGCTCCGGGGGGTCCAAAAGTAGGCTCGCTAAAGCGACGGGTGCGGAGCCATCTGGCCAGATGAGAGATGAAAAATTGCATGCCGTTGTGGCGCAAAGCGCATTTGCACGTGAAAAAGCTAAAAACACCTCACGTTCGGAACACTATTGGAAGTTGAGATGCCGAAAAAGTGCACACCGTTGTGGCGCGAAGCACATTTCGAAATCAACATGTACCAAAAAACACACCATGCTCGGACCACTGTTGGAAGTTGAGATGTCGAAAAAGTGCACGCCGTTGTGGCGCGAAGCACATTCCCAAGTCAAAATGTACAAAACACACCAGGTTCGGAGCACTTTTGGAAGTTGAGATGTCGAAAAAGTGCACGCCGTTGTGGCGCACATTTCCAAGTCAAAATGTACAAAACACACCAGGTTCGGAGCACTTTTGGAAGTTGAGATGTCGAAAAAGTGCACGCCGTTGTGGCGCGAAGCACATTTCCAAGTCAAAATATACAAAACACCGCATGTTCGCGCCACTTTTGGAAGTTCAGATGTGCTTTCGCGTGGCAGGCGCAAGGGATTGTGCACCTTCTCAAAAGTGAGCAAAACGTGAGGGTTTTGTGGCATTTCCAAAAACGATGGCAGGCTTGGGAAGTTTGAGGAGGATCTGCAAAGATGCATTTTCCGTGGCATGCGCAGTACAAGAGACATCTTCATCAGAGCTGTTAGGAGGTCCGGGCGGTGATTTCCTGAGAGGGGTTGCATTTTGGAGCATCAGATCTTCAGGTTTGCTGAGATAATTTTGCGTGACAGGTGCAAGCACTTCGTATGACCTGGCATCACTTTTTCGTGGCAGGCGCAGTATTTTAGACAGATGGACTGGAAAAATCGCAAAACGCATTGGTACGAGGCCGTCAGCTCTGCACGCAACTTTCTATTTTTGCAGGAAGTCTCGCAGAATTCTTTCGTTTTTGGTGTTGTCAACTTCGAAAAATGAGGAAGTCTCGCAGAATTGCTTCGTTTTTGACGTTGTCAAGTTGAAATATTGTGGAAGTCTCCCAGGATTGCTTCGGTTTTGACGTTGTCAAGTTCAAACATGTAGGAAGTCTCGTGCGTTTTTGATGTTGTCAAGTTCAAAACCTGAGGACGTCTCGCAGAATAGCTTCGTTTTCAAGCTTGCAGATAGACAGGTAGATAGACAGACAGACAGACAGAGAGATAGATAGATCGATCGATAGATAGGTAGATAGGTAGATAGGTAGATAGGTAGATAGGTAGATAGGTAGGTAGGTAGGTAAATAGATAGATAGATAGATAAATAGATAGATAGATAGATACATAGTTAGATAGACAGATGAGATAGATGAGATAGATGAGATAGATGAGATAGATGAGATAGATGAGATAGATAGATAGATAGATAGATAGATAGATTGATTGATAGATAGATAGATAGATAGATCGAATAGATGGATGGATGGATGGATGGATGGATAGATAGATGGATAGACAGACAGCTAGATAGCTAGATAGATAGATTGATAGATAGATTGAATAGATTGAATAGATTGAATAGATAGATGGATAGATAGATGGATAGATAGATCGAATAGATGGATGGATGGATGGATGGATAGATAGATGGATAGATAGACAGCTAGATAGCTAGATAGATTGATTGATTGATAGACAGCTAGATAGATTGATTGATAGATAGATAGATAGGTAGAAAGAAAGAAAGATAGATAGATAGATATAGATGGGTAGATAGGTAGATATAGATGGGTAGGTAGATAGATATAGATGGGTAGATAGGTAGATATAGATGGGTAGATAGATAGATAGATAGGTAGATAGATAGATAGGTAGATAGATAGAGATAGATAGATAGATAGATAGATGGATAGATAGACAGCTAGATAGATAGATAGATAGACAGCTAGATCGATCGATAGATAGATAGATAGATTGATTGATAGATAGATTGATTGATAGATAGATTGATTGATTGATGGATAGATAGATCGGTAGGTAGGTAGGTGGGTAGGTGGGTAGGTGGGTAGGTGAGTAGGTGGGTAGGTGGGTAGGTGGGTAGGTGGGTAGGTGGGTAGGTGGGTAGGTAGGTAGGTAGGTAGGTAATCAGAGAAAGAGAGAAAAGAGAGAAAAAAGAGAGAAAAGAGAGAAAAGAGAGAAAAGAGAGAGAAAGAGAGAGAAAGAGAGAGAAAGAGAGAGAAAGAGAGAGAAAGAGAGGAGACATCAATCACCTTTCGATCCATCAGTGGCTTCGCTCTGCCATCCGTGATTCACAACAACCAACCTCTCCTATAGGTTTCCTATTTTTGAATCTTCCGCCACCGCCTTGTGCGGTTCTACTGGTATTAATGGGGGAATATGAATGTGAATGGGATTGAATGGAAAATAAATGGGATTTAAGGGGATAGTCGGATATCTAATCAACAAATTTGGCCGGGGATAATCGGATAGTGCTCAGATACCAGCACCCGATACACCCGATCGTTACAGAGGACCACAAGTATCTCATATTTGGGTTTGTTTGAAAATGGGGTAGACCTCCCAATCAAAATGCCCATGAAAAAGCCTGGGGAAATGATTTTCAAATCCATATGGGATTTCAGACCCAAATGAGTGACTTTTTTGCCATGAAAATGGGAAGTTCATACAAAAACTCGAATTTTGCTATGAAACTAGAGCACTCGAGTACAAGAATGAATTCTCGACTGACAAATGAAGATTTGGCAGACCCACACCCATATTTCATGAGCAAAAAATGGCATTGTTGCCATTGAACATATTATGATCTCACCGCCAAAACTAGAGAAGAATACTAGAGTTACTAGAGTTACTAGAGATTTCCCCCCGCTTTCTCCGCCCAATTCTGTCAAGTCACAAGACCCCGCATCTCCCTGGTAGACTTCGCCATCGCAGGGACACAAGGACGGAAGAACGTGAACGTTCCGTCGGCCCGGTGGATCTGTCTCTGGCCCACGTCACGGTCCACGTTGGTCGCCGCAGTCTGGTTTGAATTGTGCAATTTTGGATGATCTACCTCCAAATCATCCATTTTAATAGGACTTTTGATTCGAAACCATCTATTTTGGGGAACCCCCCGCCATTTATGGAAACCCCCAAATAGCAAATTAATCATTATATATCATTATGATGGCTCGTCTCAACTGATTCACGAGGGGCACCTTCATGAAAAGCTATCCCAACCTGATCATGGAAAACTACAAACTTGCAGTACTGCAGTACTGCAGTCATTTTGCAAGCAGGTTCATGGTTGGCCTCTTAGCCCGTCCCCTTCTCCTAGCCCCGATATTCAAAATTCAAGGTGGTAGCGAGCACCACCAGTTGGGCAACCCTTTCCACTCAGACCAGCTGGGATACCAGCCACACTACCCACGTCATTTTCTGCGTTGCGAAAGTGGTCCCGATTCCAGCAGGAATGTGCCAGGGCGGGTTTCCACCATCCTGGAAAAATCGGAGATTCTTGGGCCCACCTGGCATTCCCCCGGCATCGCGGCCTGCGATTGCACGAGTTCAAAAAGGTGGGTGGCAAATCTCCACACAGGTGCGACCCCATAAGCTGCCGGAAGGCACTGTGAAACTTCCCAATCTGATGTGTAAATGAGCTCACTTCCACCAAGGGTCAAGGCCGGTGCGGAAGTCCTGCTCAGTCCATGGGCTCAAGGCCAACTTGCCCTCAATGGTGGTGGTGTGAGCCAAGGCCAAGGACAGTGGGGCAGGGCCACGCACCACCTTGCCGTTCTCGTCGTACTGGGAGCCATGGCAAGGGCAGCAGAACTTGTTGGCGGCCTTGTTCCATGGAACGACGCAACCAAGGTGAGTGCACACGGACAGGAGAGCGAAGTCCTTGATGTTGTCCGGGGTGGAGATCAGGTAGAAGGGCTCGCCCTTCAATCCCTGCACCAGCTCACGGTCGTTGTCCTTATGGCCCTTCACCCAGGCCTCCAGGGTCACGGGATTGCCATCGACATCTCCCGCAAGCTGCGCACCACCGCCACC